>JANZXR010000172.1:3484394-3519678 GCA_027575705.1 Erythroxylum echinodendron
TCAACATCTGTCATTGTCACTTTGTCAGTGTATAGAAATTTCAAAATCAACGAGTGAAGCAAATATTTATTCAACATATGTCATTGTCAGTGTATAAAAATTTCAAAATCAACTAGTGAAGCAAATATTGTAAATACTGAATAGGAAACAAAATTCTTGGGAGATAAAGAGTGAATCGTAAGCGAAGAAAATTTTGAGAGTTGAAGCAGAAAATACCAATGTGCAGCAATTGCCGACCTGTTTGTTAGGGTTTTAAAGTAACGAACAATATGTTACTATATATATATATATATATATATTATTAATTAATTAATTAAAAATAAAAATTATTTAATTTTTTTAAAATCTTGGGGGGCCCAGTGCACCACTGGGCCCCGTATATCTCCGTCCCTGCCCATAGCCACAGGCTCTTTTATTTTGGAAGTTGCGTAATATGCACACCTGCGTTCAATACTTGACGTACGCCACATAGTTTTCGTTTCTCAGATTCTGTATTTTCATGGCCGATTAGAGCCCTATCACAAGGGTTTAAATAATGCCCATTGCATCTATCTTTTCCCTCATCGCCTGACCTATTATCTTCTAAGACTCGTCCTTTGCTTGTTTAGTTTGCTGTAACCCATGGCCTCCACCGGGAAACCTAGCAAACAACAGAAAAAGCCCAACTGCATGCAGGTAATGTTTAGCAAACTCAACAGTTTCTTCGTCAGATGCATGACTGGATGCTCCGATCAGATCGACCGTTGTACCGGCGGAAGTTTTCCGACTGAACAAGTGCCTATTCCAACAAATTCCGATGCCCGCTTTAGAAAATCAACCAGTAAACATGATAATTATTATAATGAGCTGCAGAAGGCTGCTTTAGAAAAGAATGCAGTCCCCAAGGTTGATGATGAGTCGGAAAATGGTCGACCAAAACAATCTTAAAGTCTCTGACGACAAGACATGAGTTTCCAGTTGCCTGGATTCGATGTCAGAAGTATGAACAGTGTAGGATTTAGAATCCTCACGTGTGTACTACTTTTTGACGGTTGGTTTTAAATAGTTTCAGGTTGTCGTTTTAACAATAAATTAAGGATACAGATCAAAGCACCTCCTAATTTTATTTCTTTAGTCATGTAATTTGATATACAATACGAAATAAACGATTCGGGAAAAAGTTCCTAACTTTGCATTCTAATCCAAGCCAATTCGTTTAGCATCAATGGAATATGATCGTTTAAGCTTCTTTCGAAACGTATGCCTTTGATATTAGACTGAGATAGACCACGGTTGCCCTCGTAATCAAAGCGTGACGCAAGAGCCATCAAAGTCCGGAGAAGTCATGGACAGGTGTAAGATGATCTCTGTAATAGATTAGACACCTGGACACCGTGAACACAGTGACCTGCCACGCTGCTAGGAGTGGTAAGGGCACTTAACGTCGTCCTACGTGCACCGGCTTGAAGATCATCAGTTAGAAGCACTAGTAGACATGCAGGAGGCGAGCAGCTTCTGTAAGAGCTATCTAGTTAAGTTCGTATTCATTATTGTGCTACTATGTTTCTTCAAACCTGTGGTGTCCTTCTTCAACGTCAAGTCTCTGCCTGGATTTGCAGGCCCCCTTCCTTTCAAACTCGAAACTGGGTAAGCCTCCTAATTAGGCATAGAGAAACTAAACGTTTTCATAGTATAAGAAAAAATATCAGTTATTGGCTAAGCTGTGAATTTCTTTATGAAGATATGTTGGGGTAGATGAGAATGAAGATGTCCAGTATTTCTACTACTTTGTGGAATCAGAACGAAATCCAACAGAAGACCCGCTTGTTCTCTGGCTCACTGGCGGCCCTGGTTGCTCGGCTTTTTCTGGACTGGCTTTTGAGATAGGTGATTCCTCTGCTGTTACATGCTTAGAGACGATGATTGTTTAATGGGGTTACATGCTTTTTTCGGTGCTGTCCAGGGCCTTTGGTGTTTAATGTTGTTGAGTACAACGGCAGTCTTCCAACTTTGAGGTTGAATCAACATTCATGGACAAAGGTGGCATCCAATCCCTAGACTATCTTTCTGTGAAAGATTTTTAGTTCTTTATGTCTTCTAAAATAATGCTCTGATCTGCAATTTAATGGAAATTAGGTGTCTAGTATAATCTTTCTGGATGCTCCTGTTGGTACTGGCTTCTCATATTCCAAGACATTTCGAGGTTCAGAGACTGGAGCCAGGAAATATTCTAATCGAGTTTGCGATTTCATAAGAAAGGTGTAAGAATCTTTTAAATTTCATTCAGTATTTAGTATTTGATGACATTCAGTATCACCATACGGATTAGTATGTGTTGAAAATCAACACCATCCACCGAAATTAAGTGTATTTTTATTTTGAAATTATCAAAAATAAGGCCATGAAATTAAGCTTTTGTTTAGCAATTGTCAAGGCCACGAAAATTAAGCTTGCTTTTGTCAAAAATAGTGGCTACTGAAATTAAGTTTTTTAACTTTGCATTAATTTAGTTTTTGTATCTTCTTGCATCTTTTAGTATAAATAGGAGGTCTTTGATGTTGTAAGTGTATCCATAAAACAGAGAGTTGTAAAAAGAAATAGTTGTACGAGAGTGAGTGGTGTAATATTTTCAATTTAGTACAATAAGTATTTGTGTTCTTTCGATTAAATCCTCCACTCCTTTTTTAAACTCAATAGTTTTATCTGGAACTTATGCTCATTGCGTCTGCAATTTTGCAGTGGTTGCGCAATCACCCTAAATTCATTAAGAATCCACTCTATATTGCTGGTGATTCATATTCCGGACTTGTCGTTCCAATTATTACTAAGAAATTGTCAATTGGTAAGAAGACAATGCTCTTTTTCTGTAATTGCACTGTCACAACACTTGAATTCAAGAGCACACTGTGGATGCTTATCATTCTTCTGCAGGTCCCAAACTAGGAGACGAACAACAGATGAATCTAAAAGTAAGTCACTAGATGTCTAGATTCTTGCATTACATAGGACTTTATGGAGTTTGGTTGTTGAAACTTTTCGAATTTTTACTCAGGGCTATTTGCTTGGGAATCCAGGAACAGATTTACATTTTGATTTCAACTCAAGAGTTCCATTTGCTCACCGTATGGCACTCATTTCTGATGAACTCTACAAGGTTAAAGGGCAAGCTGAGAAATTCCTCTGTTTCCCTTCATACATTTGGTCTGTGTACTAAGGTTTTTACTTCTTCCAGTCTGCCAAAAGAAATTGCAAAGGAGAGTACGTAAACGTCGACCCGAAAAACAGAAAGTGTGTAAAGATCCTCCAAGCAATCTCAAAGGTAATACAGTTAAATGAGTGTGTTGCTCATCAGTTTGGATCAATTTCTGTAAATACTACTAAACAAAGTTGACATTTACAGTGCACTGACAAAATAGACCATTCACATATCTTGGAGCCAAAGTGCACGCAAACCTCTAGAGCATTGAACAACATGAATGGAGTTAGAAGGTATATGCTACAGAAAGATACAGGATTCTTGCTCGCACCACCCGATTTCCCTCATTTTGGTTGCAGGGTAAGCCCTTGATTGTTCTGCAATCCTTAAGGTTATAAGGATCTATAGACTGCAGGCATTTTCTGCCATTTAAATTGGCACTTGTGTTTCAGAAATACAGTAGTTTGATCTGCAACATCTGGGCCAACAATGTAAGTGTCCAGAAGGCGCTTCACGCTTGGAAGGTGAGACATTTTCTGGGGTACTACCATTACTATATAACTAGGAAACTTATTGTTATTTCTGCAAATTAGGGAGAACCGAGGGCTTGGATTAGATGCAACAAAAGTATAAATTTTGTACATGACGTTCAGAGTACTCTAAGCTATCATCCTTATCTCGGCTCGAGGGGCTACCGAGCTCTAATATACAGGTGCTCTATCCATATCTCTGCTTATTTGCTTTACCATAAACAGTGCAAAGACAGGCTTGATTTCTAGTAACAAGATGATGGTATACATAAATATGCAGTGGTGATCATGACATGGTTGTACCATACTTGGGAACTTTATCATGGATCAAGGCATTGAATTTTTCCGTTGTTGAACCTTGGAGGCCGTGGTTTGTTGAACATCAAGTTGCAGGGTATATGGAAACCCTGGTATTTAGTTCTGTTTTCTTAATATAAAGTAGAGTCTGGAATACTAAACCTTGCTACCTTATGCAGATACACAAGGAAATACTCAAACAACCTGACATTTGCTACTGTGAAGGCAAGATATTATTATTGATAATTTGTTTTGCCTAAACTGTCAGGTATGTTCCAAAATAGAATATTAGGGAAGGCTAATTGGCTCGATTAACAGGTTAAACTCGTTTTGATCAAGTTTGGGATCGGGTTAGACCGTAATGATATTGTTTTGTTTAAACCCTGCTCATTGCCATCCATAAAATAGGTGAATAATGGTTTTGGTATTTGGCAGGGAGGAGGTCACACAGCTCCAGAGTACAGGCCTAAGGAATGCTTTGCAATGTTTGAAAGGTGGATTTCTGGAGAGTCTTTATGATCACTTATAGTCTTGTCCAGAATCAAGACCAACTTCTCTGTAGATGTGTATAAAACATGAATGTTAAGCCATTAGCAGCTTCTCTTTGTTTGTACAAAACTGTGATCTCTTCCTCTTATAGGATACTCTTCAGTTTTTTAAACCACAAATGTCTAATTGTGTTTATGTTACCTAAAACTAACATGCATCTTATAAAATTATCCTAATAATTAGTAATATCTATTACTTGCATTATGGCAATATCACTAAAATTCTAATGAACGCAACCGGTTTAGTGGATTTAATCGTAAAAATCATGAAACATTTAACTTTTCGATTTAGTTTTTGATTTTTTTTATTTATTTTAATAACTTTTATTGTTGAAAATTAATTAATTAATTAATCAGTCTATTTTTAGTTAATTAATAATTTTTTTAAAATTAAAATAAATCGATTAATTTTTATTTAATAATATATTTTTTATACCGATTTGTTACCTCTTGAAATTTTTAAATTTTGAACTGTTTGATTTTAAATCCGGCTTATGAAATATTGAAAATTTTAATTTAATTGTTAGGAGTTAACTTAACTGTAGATAGACTCGTATGATTAACTTTTAAATAATTGAGTTTTACTTATTTTTAATAAAATTTGTTTTTTATCGGATAAAAAAGTCATAGTTCAGCTTTCAGCATTTAAAAGGCCTTAAGAAGTAACAACCGTCGTTACATGTAAACTCTGCTACTTCGAGTTACTTTGTAAACCCTAAACCTAAACCCTAAGCCCTTCTCTCTCTCTCTCTCTCTCTCTAAACTTTAGAGCCATCATCGAAAACCTCCAATGGCGGAGCTGAAGCTTTCGGAATCTCGGGATTTAACCAGAATTGAGCGAATAGGAGCTCACTCTCACATTCGCGGCCTAGGACTCGACTCCGCGCTCGAGCCACGTGCTGTATCCGAGGGCATGGTAGGCCAAACCTCAGCCCGAAAAGCCGCTGGGGTTATTCTTCAAATGATAAAGGAGGGCAAAATTGCGGGTCGGGCTGTCCTTCTCGCGGGGCAACCAGGAACTGGCAAAACCGCCATTGCCATGGGAATGGCCAAGTCGCTGGGACTCGAAACCCCTTTCGCTATGATCTCCGGCAGCGAAATATTCTCTCTCGAAATGTCCAAAACAGAAGCTCTGATGCAGTCCTTCCGTAAGGCAATTGGTGTTAGAATCAAGGAGGAGGCAGAGGTGATCGAAGGTGAGGTTGTGGAGGTCCAAATTGATCGTCCGGCGGTGACCGGAGCGGCATCGAAGACGGGGAAGTTGACACTGAAGACGACGGAGATGGAGACGGTGTATGACTTGGGGGTGAAGATGATAGAGGCGTTAGGGAAGGAGAAAGTGCAGAGTGGTGATGTGATTGCGATTGATAAGGCTTCCGGGAAGATTAGTAAGCTCGGTAGGTCGTTTGCGCGGTCGAGAGATTATGATGCAATGGGGCCTCAGGTGAAATTTGTCCAGTGTCCTGATGGGGAGTTGCAGAAGAGGAAAGAGGTTGTGCATTGTGTGACTCTTCATGAGATTGATGTCATTAATAGCAGGTAATAAAGTATGTCTTTTTGTCTTTCGGTTTACTGAATGTTAATGATTTTAGATGTTTGATATGATTAGATCTATGATTTTCTTGTTGTGGGTATTTAAGGATTTTGGAGTTACACTAGGCTTTGGTTTGAATTGCATGTTTTGTTGTTTTGAATGTAGATTAGGGTTGGTAAAACAGCCCCGCCTTGGCTCTGGCCCTGGCCTGGCCTAACCACGAAACGACATTGTTGCTCGGGCTTCGGACCGTCCCAAACCAAAAAAGGGTTGGCCCGGCTGATCTAGTTCATTGCCATCTCTGATGTAGATAATGTGTCTTTGAATGAGTTGAATTGATACTAGCAAGAACTGCTGCTTTCTATATTGGAAAACCTTTTTCAAGTGTCTGAGTTGATATTAATGTGTCTTTGTTGTAAGATATAGATTCGCTACAATCTTCTGTACATTGGGTAGCTGATTGTGTTACAAAAAACATTGCTGCAGAAAGAAAGGTTTTAGTATTGTTTTCTGCCCTAGAGTTGAGCTGATGCTGATCTGCGAACTGGCCATTGTGAGCTGGAAAGTTGTTACCTCATAAATGTTCATGTTCATGTTCATGTTCATGCGATTGCTATATCCTGCTAGTTCCTTCTGCTTTGGTCTAAATGCTTTTTATTATCTCACTGGCGTCTAAGTTTGATTTCAGTTTTTACCCAGATGTCTCTTTCTGGCCATTCCAAGTCTGTTTGGATATCCATGTAGCATAGACTCAGATTTTTCCTGCATGTCACTCCTCATTAACTTGTCCTCTACTTTCAGAACACAGGGATTCCTGGCTCTTTTCACTGGGGATACCGGTGAAATCCGTGCTGAGGTTAGGGAACAAATTGACACTAAAGTGGCTGAATGGAAGGAGGAAGGAAAAGCTGAGATTGTACCAGGAGTCCTTTTCATCGATGAAGTGCACATGCTTGACATAGAGTGCTTCTCTTTCCTGAATCGTGCTCTTGAGAATGAGATGGCACCGATATTAGTTGTTGCTACTAACAGAGGGATCACCTCGATTCGAGGGACAAATTACAAATCTCCTCATGGAATTCCAATCGATCTCCTGGATCGGCTACTTATTATATCCACTCAACCATATACTAAGGACGAAATTCGCCAGATTCTGGACATCAGATGCCAAGAAGAAGATGTGGAGATCACTGAAGAGGCAAAGGCCTTACTGACACATATTGGAGCAGAAACATCCTTGAGATATGCCATTCATCTCATTACTGCTGCAGCATTGGCCTGCCAGAAGCGAAAAGGAAAGATTGTGGAAACTGAGGACGTTACTAGAGTTTACAGTCTTTTCCTGGATGTGAAGAGATCAACACAATACCTAATAGAGTATCAGAATCAGTACATGTTTAACGAAGCACCGATAGGAGACGATGAGGGTGATGATGCCAATGCAATGTCGTCTTAAGAGTACATATAGACTTGCAGACTCTATGGTAACTCTTAAATCATACACATGGGGTATGTAACCATTATATCTGTAACTTAAAAGTTAGTTTTGGATTTCTCAAATCAGTTAACGTTCAATCTGCGGTGAAGAATTTTTTATATTTGTTATATGCTATTTAGGGTTGAAAATGGTAAGTCGAGGTTTGGTCGGATGTTCTAAAACTCATTCGACATTGTTTTGGCATTGTGGCTGAATCAGTTTAGGCTGAACCAATTCTCTTAAACCTGGGCCGGGCTGGCCCGGGTCAACAGGCTGATTTGCCAACTCTTGACTGTGTGAAATATGAATCATGATTCTTTGATCTTTATGCCTTGGTGTTTTCGTTGAGCAGAGACGACTAGCTTAGTGACAGACTAAGCCTTGTACATAATTTACGTGGGAACTCATTTATTATGTGGTTTATTAGCGTATTTTTAAGCTTATTGTACATGTGATGTCTGAAGATCTTCATGAAGACGAACTAATTGCATTGTTCATATACCTAAAATTACACCATCCCAACAATATCATTCACCCATGATAGAAGAGTCATTGATATGCTCAAGTTTACCATCCAATCATGCCACACTTAAACCATCGAAAAGCACACACACGTTACACTCCTGTGGTAAGCCACTTTGCATTATTATATTCACACAGTCAAGTCCAAAAGTTGGAAATTATCATAGTCAAAAAGCAAAATGAAATATCCAAAGCGATGATATTTATACAATATAAATGTGTTTTCCATAACAGATTAGTCGCTTTTAACTTCATATAATGACTTTCAAATTATTCCAAGAAATTACATTTAGAACATGAATATAATTACCATGGTCCGTCATCAGGGAAATCAAACGGCGTCTCCGTCACCGTATTGGAATCCAGTAGATCCGGGTGCACGAACCCATACTTCCTCAGCACCTGATTGTCAGCGAAATTCAGAGCCTTGATCATCCCATTCCAGCAACTCTCTCCACCGTACATCTGGTGGTGGTCCCCGCTGCACGGCTGACACCCTGTGAAATGGGTGATAAACGGCCGTCTGTAACGTCCTTTTCCGTTACCCCACCCTCTCAAATTCCGCTCTCTAAACGCGCCGTATTGCTCGCTTACCTTCTCGCCGTGACGCCTCCGCAATTTCCCGTCTTCTCTCTCCATCTCCGTGTACCTCTCCGTTATGTTATCCAACGTCGGCAATATATCAACCCAGTAACCTTCCAAAAAATACTCTCCCTCCAAGTAAATCTTGTCCGTCAAAGTTTTATCTTGATGGATCAGATAAATTAGAGCCGACTGATCGTCTGACTCTGGAAACAACTTGTCCTTGAATAGGGACCGTTGGATTTCGCCCCATTTAGGGTAATCAGGGCTCATCGGACCCATATTGGCCCAGGTGTGCATGAAGTCTATGGACCATTGACAGTTCCTGATCAGAAACACGCCGGCGTTCAACGACGTCCAACTTTTCTCCTCATATATCAATTTAGCCCAACCATGGACGACGATATTGTGGCTCTTGTAGTCGTATCGAAGTAGCGGTAGCTTGTACTCCATGTCGGTAATCAACGCGTCCGAGTCGACCCACCAGATCCATTCGGCCTCCGGGTGAGCCAACATCGCCGCTTTAACAACCGGCAGCTTTGCCCAAAAAGTTCTCATCTTTGGGTGTAGCAACACGTTGTTGTAGAAAATGTCGATGCCATGTATCCTACAGTAGTCCACTTTGTTCTTAAAGGACCTCAACAGCAAATGGTCGCCGATCGGGTTCTTGCACGGAGTCGGCTGAGAACCCGTGACCATGACGACGCGATCACGTGTTCCGGCGGCGAACGTAGGGTGGTGTTTGAGCCACTCTTTTCGCTTCTCGTCCCAGTTCTTCATTTTCTCCTCAATGGAGTATCGAAGTTCTGGATCGTCGTAGAACGTGGTTTCCGGAGGGTCGTAGCCGAGGTCAACAGCGGGCTCGCCGTGGAGACATTGTGTTGAATCTGAGCTAACATTCGACGTCAAATTACCAGGGACTGTCGGCTCTAAATTATGAGTGAAACTGGGACCAGCGTAAGACCAAAACGACCAAACCAATAAAAAGGCGAGCAATGAGCCGCCAAGGTAGACAAACCCATCGTTGAGACAGGATAAAGATGATTTATGGTTTCGAGCATTTGATTTCGCCATAGGAGAGTATTGAGACTTGTAAACTTCTGGAACAACCATTTTTAATGATACAAGTTATTAAGACTTAGAAACGTTCGAGGCAACCATCGTCGTGACTACAAGCAGACAGATGGTGCCATAAGGGATTGAAACATTGCAAGTTGGTTCCTAGATTTAGCAGAGAACAGCCAGTAAAAGAGGGCAGACAAGATACGGTCCATGCAATATAGGCCAAGCAAGCGAGTAGAGTCTTGTAGTTGAGACGAGAGAGAGACTTTTCAGGGAGTGTGATGGTCTCTAGTTAATTGGTACCAGCGAGGCTAAAATGCGCAGGGTGAGTATTGGGTTCAGTCGAAGGAAGATAATGCGTGAACTGTCTGTACTCTGTAGGGTACTCCTGGTCTTAGAAGGGGAGCGAGTGAATGACACGTACATTGTGGGTGCGCGTGATGAGGGCTTTGTGACCGACAAGTGCATGAGTCCCATAAAAAAATAAAAAGAGAGGAAAGAAAGTCGATTCAGCAAACTAGCCGGCGTCCAACATGGCTTTCATAGCTCAGTTGGTTAGAGCACCCGTTTAGTAAGCGGGAGGTCTTGAGTTCGACTCTCAATGAAAGCACATCCATATCAACTTCTTGTCGCTATTGATTACGGAGCCCAGTAAGCTCGAATTCGACAGTTGTTTCTAAGTTTTTCATATTACATTATACTCTAACATTGCATTTGTTATTTAGCAGAACATAAAGCATACAATATAATCTAATAGCATTTTTTGCTATTCAGTTTTCAACTTCCTGACTTGCATCACCACCTAATTGACCTACTTATTTATACAATGACGTTGGGGACATATCCGTGAATGTAAATCATCAGATTCCAGAATTTACTGCATTTAACATCCTGCCAAGTCTCGCCACCTGAGGTAAACCAGCCCTGCACGATAATGTGCGTATGCTCCAGCCACCACGAGTATGTGAAAAAGTTGGTGGCTGTGCCCTGCAATGTCGAATTTCCCAGGCATCCATCGTTCAGGAATCCTCGTCGCATACACCAGTGCCCCAGTTCCATACAGGAGTCCCATCAAAACTTCATAGCCAGTTGTGTGGAGTGCCTCTGGCAGGCTCCAGAACAATATAAGTTTGTGCAGAATAGGTACCGATCCAGACAAGCCCATGCCTGAGAAGAGGCATGCACGAATTGGGCGGAACTTGGGTGTCTGAAACATTGGAAGCAGAGAAACCAAGATAGTTCCAACTCCCAAGATAGTTATGAACCCCAGATAAAGGTTGCAGAAGAATGGATCGCACATGAAAGAGTAGTAAACAGGAGGGTAAAAGGAAGTTGAGATTAGAGCAGCAATTCCTGCATAGTCGAGCCTCAGCATTATGTAGGACATGCGCTCAGAGTGGCAAGATAGAAGATGGCAAATACTGCTAGCAAGCAAGCAAAACATGGCTCCACCCAAGAAAGCAAAAAATGGCCACCTGGTGATCGGTCTCATCATCAATGGTGCTATTATGTTTGCCACATCATCCGTCATGCTACGCTGCATTTAGTCATGAAGAACAAGATGAAATCAACCACCAAAAAAATAAAATTTTCTCTATTTAAGATTTTCCAATGCTTGGAACTATATATGCTCAATATGAAAACTGGTGATGGTACTTTTATATCAGTATGATGCTAAAAAGTTGTCTTTCATGTCTCTCCATAGCATTTAGATTCACCCCTTGAGCATCATCCCAACCATCACCCACAAGGGCCATTTAAGCCAAGATATTTACTGGCTCTTTTCATGCCCGTTACCAACAGGGATGATGAAATTAGTGGTCATATACGTTTCAGTTTTTTTTTTTTTTTGGGTAAGTGATACTCTAGAAGTGTCCATTTATGTTTCCCAATCTGAAGTAAGATCATATAAAATACTCTATATTGATAGCACAAGTAACATGATTAAGAACTATCATCTTAGATGTAGCAGCCAAAGTGCAAAAAACACAACCTTATAGTGTAATCCTTACAGATTTTTAGACCCAACAGAAATTGATTATTCCATCTCAGCTTCTACGTTATCTTCATTATGTTCTGTTTCAAAATGCTTAACATCTTTGCCAACTGGTTTGCCTCGAAATGAAAACAAATCAAAATTAAATGCCCTATGTTATGTTTCCTTCATATGATTATTTTTCATCTTCATCAACATGATCTAAACTCAGAAACAAGCATGCAAGTTCAAAGTTTCTAGCCAAATGAAGGAATGAGTATGTGAGAGTGTGAGATAGTTGTTCCCCCCTAGGTTGCAAGTATGAACCATATACGTATGCATATGATGCTCTACTTTGCCTCCTATATGCATATGATGAAGTGTATCTTGTTATACTATATATGTGTTTGGTTCTTAAGAACTTTTTCAATAAATGTTTACCTTAGAAAAAAGTTTTCTTTACTAGATGAGATAGACCATTGCATGTATCATGTCCCATGCCTATCATTAGGTGTGTTGTCCTTAATTGAATCTATACAAAGATGACTTCAACTTTGAAACTTATTTTCTAAGGTTTGCTTCCATGCTTTATGCTACTATCCTTAGACTCGTACAATATTGCTTGTGCTTTGGCCAGCTTACTTTTTAGTCTTCATGCATGCATCCCTTGCACTTTGAAGAAGTCTTATTCATTCCTTAGTCATGATCTCTAAATTTTCAGCCAATTCATTATATGAAAATTTTAAACAGTTTATCTTTCGAAATAAATACATACATATATACATGTAGACATATGCATGAGATTTAAAGGATTACACTGCAAACAAAGGCATTCTAAGCACGATAAAACAACATAATAAACTAGAAAATAAATAAATAAAAGGGACTCAAAGTTTGAACAACTGAGATCCAAAAGGAGGCCAAGACAATAAACCAAATTAACATTATATTTTATTTTTATCATTTTCTCCGTCAAAGGATGATGACAGCAAAAGGCATAAAATTCAAAATGATGAATGAGAAAGAAACATTACCAGGACACAAACATCCGTATTGTTGCCATGGGAGAAACGCTCAGGCAAGCAATTGTAAAGAAGTTCCATAACATGCCATTTTGAGAGAGAGGGAATAACATCCATTTTAGGCAACGTAGACTTCAATTCCTCCCTTAGTCTTTGCAAATCAGGCATATGAGGCAAAGAAGGGAGGCATGCATGCAATTTATGGAGATCAGCCTTTAGCACCTCTGGAAGTTGTAGAGAATGGAGATCAACAACTTTTGGTACCTTCACTGCGGTGTATATGGTCAGGGAAAGGAAGAAGAAGAACCCAATCAAATGCCTGCAAAAACAATTGTTTATTCTTTAGTGCAATTTGTATAGAAGCTCAAACATGAACTTCTGGGCAATCAACGAAGAGAGAAAAGGAAAAAATACAGCCAACTGAAAGACCTGTAGAATCAAATTTAGACTTGGCAGATAAGTATTGCAGTTTTTAACTGAAAAGAAATTCTTGGGAAAAGACACCAAAAAAATGTAATAGGAAATTTTGGCAATTAAGCAACATGGCAGGACTTGGATACGTGCATTGCATAGCCTTGTTTTGATTCAAGGTCATCTGTTTAGAGATGACGTTTTCTGCTTGTTTCCTTGAAGGCTGCACCTACGAGCAATGAACATTGCTGTAATAGTTCCTTTATCTAATCCGGATAGACTTACACAACATCCGATCACTCCAAAATTACCATTTAAGCCAATAACAGTGCTTACTTCTTTGACAACTTAAGGACTTCAGTCAATAAAAATTAAAACACAAAAACTAAAATTACTATCATGGAAATTACTTTGTCTTCTTGGAACGTGATTAGTACTATGCATTTCAATTTCCCCTACAGTCTGACAGGTAAACAGAGCATTCGCTCCATTCTCATCACCTCTACCTGCATTACTTCTGAGCTCTTTTGCTCCTTGATACAAAATTTCCACCATGGTTAAATTTGTACCTTTATGATAGCCTCATCACTCTCTTTCAAACCTTTAAATTAGAGAAAATTCCTTATGCAAAAAGTTTCAACCATTAATAAACCAAAAATAGAGCTAGGACTTACAAAGTGTAAAGATAGATCAAGTTCCACCATGTAGAAAAATTAGAAAGGTAAAAAACGTCCAGCCACACAACCTCTTTCATAAAAGTCATTACCTCATAATCAGTATTTCAGAACCACTATGAACCTTTAAATACGAATCTCTAGGTCCAATTCAACTTGTAATCCAAAATGTTTAAGTTACACGGACACATGAATCTAGCCCAAAAAATAAAAAGGAATTTGAAAGACAATTGAGAGTACATGGATAGAATATCAAAACAATCATGAGGTCGACCTTCTATAAACCTCACAAAATGGGACGCCTATAAATCCATAAAAATTAGCATTTCATAACACAAGCACACTTCAAAATCCAAGTCAAAAGCTCCAGCAACAGAAACAAATGCTGTCCTACATGCTGATCATGGGTAGTGTTGCATAAGAGAGGAAACTTACGTCCAAACATTTAATGTCTCATTGTGGATAGAGAAGATACTAAGAAAAGCCTCCTTCAAGGGCCAGTTAGCACGGTAGTGACGCAAAATGTATTCATTGTCCCTTAAATAACCGGGCAAAGAATGGTACTCCACTAACTGATATTTCACTTTCTTCCACAGTCTCTTGCCTTTCCCTTCCTTAGATGCGCTTATTTCATTCATCTCCAGTGTTTCAGACATCATCTTAGGATCTTCAAGATGCCTTACACCTTCCATCCTATGTCAAAACCAACATAAACGTTGCAGAGGTCACGAAGAGACCGAATTTCCAAAGTATAAAGCATAAAAGTAAGATGAAAACTAAAAAATATACACACCAAAAACAGTTTCAGTAAAGCTAGTTCAACTCAATAATCGTAGGGAAATAGTACCATAAATAACCCAAAAAGCTAGCTGCGAAAGAGAATTTTTAAAAAAGTTAAAATGAACCAAAGAAACCAAGTGATGATCAGCAATGGAAACAGAGTCTGCCTAAGATTGAAAAACAACCCAGTAGCAAAAAACGTGAATTCGTCGGAATTATTTAACGCCGGGTTATATAGGAACAATTCTTGGGCGGATATAACAAACCGCGAGGTCCAAACCGACAAAAGAAAGCCAAAGGGTGAATTTAAACTCGAAGATGAAGCCAAGAAAATGGAAGCCAAGCACGAGAAAATCCTAAACACTAGATATCAAAGATCATGCATTAGAGCAATTAACAAGAAAGGGACGTACCAAAACGCAAAGAGAACACAAAAGCACAAACTTTGAAGAACTCAACAAGATAAAAACATACCCTTTTAAGATCAAAGGGAGAAGAAGGTCTTGAAGATGGAGAAAGATAGATGTTTTATGAGATTCGAAGATGCCAAATATGGGCTCTTTCTTCGTAGGCGTCACTAATGGTTGCGAGTTTGGAAGATATTTCCTTATGCGAAGCTGTCCACGGGAGCAAACTGCAAATACTGATTTGTGTTGGGCGTGAATTGTAAATTCCGGAAAGCTTAGTTTGTCATCAATTTGCATTTCGCTCCATGTAAAATATCCGTAGTTTCGTTTTATGTGTAAGTTCCTCTACTTTGTTTTATTACAAAGTTCTTTTAATAAGAAAAACAAAACAATCCAAACACTTGTCCAAAATTTAAATTTATTAATAATTATCAGATAATTAATTTAATTCTTTTTACTATTATTTAATTTATCACTTATTTTATATTTTATTAAAAAAATTTCTTCTTTTCATTTTTTAAGGCCATTTACAATCTTTTTATTAATTAAGAATAATGTTATGTAATATTGACCAACTTATGTCTTGTTTGCTTGTTATTTATAGCGATGTCAATTTTAGCCTGATTCGGCCCAATTTTGACTCAAATTTTTTGAGTTACGAATCAGTCCGGCCCAACGTATAACTTAACTAAAGTTTCAAAAACGACATCAATTTGTAAAAAATAATGTCATTTTTTAAACTTTTTTAAAAATTTAACTGGACAGGCCGAGCAGGAAATTATGAAATATGAGTATTTGAGACACAGATTCGGCATTAACTTTAGCTTTCTCTTGAGTTCCTAAATTCTTCCCATGTGATTACTATTGATTATGCACATTCTTGAAGGTGGCCCTCAATTTTATTCATTCTTATTTAGCAATTGAACATTTTCTTAAACTATTAGCTATGTTAAATCTGTGGCTCGTAAATAATTATAAAGAAAACTACATTCAATAATATTTTTTATCTTTAATTATGGGACATTCAAAATTTTTATCAAAATTAATTACTGTCACATATTATTTATTTAAAAATATGTTCATCATTATATTAAAATTTAATGAACATTGTAACACGAGATATTCTAAATTAAATAAAAATTCAATTTTTTCTTTTGAAAATCCTTTTTACCAAGATTTTTATCGATATAAATGTAGTAAATTTTTAAACATACAAAATTTAAAGATGATGATATAAATTTAAAGTAAAAAGTAGGCATGGCAATGGGCCGTATTGGGATGGGTCGGCCCAATATTTATTTTTTAAAGTAAAAAGTTTAAAATGATGTTATTTCGAAAAAATGGGGTGGCCATGTACCCGGCCCGTGACCTGTTGGGCTGTAACTCGGCCAACTCTGGTCAAAAACGAGTCGAACTGGGCAGGCTTGGCCATTATTGACATCCATAATAAAAAGTATGTAATAATAAAGTTATATTTTAAAAAATATCAACGCTAATTACTAAATTTAGCAAATTATTGATTTAATAATATAAATAAGACAAAAGGGATATGTTAGTATTTTTCAAAAAAAAATGTTCAATAGACAAATATTATTACATGTTGTACATAAGAAGATATTGTGTAATTGTTTTAATTAAAATTATTTTATGATCTTGTAAGAAAATGCTATTATAAAGTTGTATGATTCATTTAGGAATGACAATCATGGTAGTCCAAAAGTAATAACTGAAATGGAGTTGATCGAATTTGTAGTTGATATTGAGTTTAAAAATTAATTAAAATTTGAATAATTATAACTTATTCTTTTAAAACTACTTTGTTTTAATTTAATTGTTTGAAAAGACTTTGTTTTGATATATTAATTTATAAATTTAAGGCAAACAATATTATTTAAATTAAATTTGAATTATTAATAAAATAGTTTAGCCCGTTTAGTATCATTCTTAATTCATTCTTTATCTATCTAATAGAGGACTTTAAACTTTATATAACAATGGGTTGAGCTTTGATCGAAAATTTTAGGCCAGATCTTAAGTTCGAGCCCAACTTGAGCTTTATCGATTCGAGACATGTGGCTCGAGCTCAACTTAATTGGAATTACAAAATTCAAAGTTCCATCAAACCCAACTTTACCTTATATGTATTTATTAGAAATGTTAAAATTTATATATCACTTTACTCAAAACAACATCATTTTTTATAAAATTTTTAGACTTTAAACTCGAGTTTAAACTTATTGACTTAGGACCATATCGGACTAAATTTATTCACCTAGCCTACATTAAACCTCAAATTTTAATGATATGATCATGGACTCGTTAATGGGAGTTTCAAGAATAAAGGAAAAAAAATTTTGATTAGTCTATGAGGTATCTTAAGAAGGCCTTAATTATGAAAGGTGTCTTTAAGCCATCCACACTCAGACTAATCTTCGTTCGTATCGGGTCAGTCCTTAAAAAGTAAAGTACTAGTTAAACAGATCTCTCCATTCTCAAGATTCGAGTTCGAGATTTCTAATTAAGGGATGAGAATGTTGAACCACTCATATTAAATGACAAAGTTTTCAACATAGTAGCAATGGCTTTTTGACGTACAATGCCGGTTAAGAAGAGTGGTACAGTACCTGGCTGGACACAAGACATTGCAGCCTATACTTCTTAAATTTGGGTTTAGATCCTTTTTTTTTTCAATTATCCTTTTCAACAATATTTTTACCCCAAAATGATATTATTTTATATTTATTTACATATAAAATGAAGTTATTTTGAGGTAATCGAGATAGAAAATTCCTCTTATGCCCTTATATTTATTGGGGATCAAAAGTTGAGAAATTTTGATTCAGTTTCTTGCATGTTATTAACTGTGATCTGTGATCTGTGATCTGTTCTTTATATTTAAGCTATCTGATCAAATTTTGGCTGATATATAAAGTTTCAAAAAGATTTAATAATACGTAATCTTAAGTTATTTCTGTAATTTAATGCTGTGCAGGGCTTTAATAACACGCTATTTACAGTGTCCCAGTTTCTTGAATTGAAAGTCTGCTTTAATGGAGTCTGAGTCTCCAACTTTGGCCACACTTACTTGGTGTTGGGACACAGTTTTTGTGGCATACATCATTTTCATTCTGCTATTTTGAGTTAAAAGTTGGTAGTAAATGTCATCTTAAAGGTCCTTACATTGGTTAAGTAGTGGGCGCCCATCTAATGAACTGAATCTGAAAACGAAAACTGCTCAAGTTTGGTTGAACTTAACCTTAAAGCCCATTATGTGCAGCTTTACCAAACTGTGGAATACAGTCTCACAAATTTGGTAATTGATTGGTCCAACAAGTTGGTTTAAGAACCTCACAATTTTAAGACGTTACTTAAGAATTAAAATGACTTTAAAAGTTTTAAAAAGAAAATTAACCAAATTCTTTATTTAACTATAATTAATTGGCCTGTGGGATGATTTATTTAATTCATATAATTTATAAATTATTCACATATAACTAATATTCATTGAAAAGATAATTATTACAACTTTTATTGTTATTAAAAAATAACTAAGACATGCATAATTTATAAATGTTACAAAGATAATAGTTTTGGTCTGAATTATTTGACTCGAGTTAGGGCAACTCAAAACTCAAAATTTTCAAAAAAGACTGATTTTTTATTTTTTTTTAAATTAAAATATATACTTAATTGAACATGAACGAGTTTTGGATCAAACCCGAGTTTGATCATAAAATTTCGCACTAGGTTCGGATTTAAGTCCGACATGGCTCATTACTACTGCTAAAAATAATTGACTTCTTAAATTTAACAAATAAATTTGGAGAAGCATGATTTAATGCTGCGATAATTTACTATTAGACCATATATTTTATTAATTCAATGCTAGAGCTTTTAATATTGTGTAATCATCATATAATCTTATTTGTTATATTTTATACTAAATGAATTAAAAAATAATAAAATATGAAAAAAAAAATTGTATAATAATTAATTAATATTATAAGATTATAAATGTTGATTTCTTTACTCAGATTAAATTTAAAAATGTTTAAAAGGGTCCTTAAGTGTCATTAGGGGTTGGGTTCAGGCACATAAATCCAACCAACTCTTGAGGTTAACTTAAGTAACAATTCTCCAAATTCCTACACACAAAAGTCCAGGGGGCTTTGCTAATCTAACATGCCTCAATGTATGTACTAGGTATCATAACGAGGAGTAGTCTAATGGTTACTTAAGGCTCTCTTTTATAAGAGGTCTTGATTCGAGTCACACTAAAGGAGAAGAAATGAAAAATTTGTCCTATTGATGATCCTCTAGCTCTTTGGGTAAAGCTCTTTGATCGGATTAATTACGGACGTCTCACTTTCAGCGACAGTATAGGAGTTGAAACTACTAAAGAACTTGAAGGTTGTTAGGAACCTGATACTGAGTAGGACCAGTGATCACATCAGGTTCTTATAGTAGGGCCTTAAAGACTTAAGATAAGTTCACTCTAATTAAAAAAAAAAAAACACAAACCAAATAACAGTATCCTACGATCCCCTATTTAACATTTTCATTTTCTTACCGAAGATGCTTTTTCTGTGATGTTATATAGCATCCACCATTTCTCCGAATACATCGCCGTTGGCTTTCAGACTCAGGCGACAAAATCATGATCTCAAAGCTTTTCTTCTTTGGGTAGTTCATTCGGTTTCAAATTGCTCTTCCAGGATCGTTAAGAGGATTTCTTGCTGTGTGTTTTTTGTATTTTTCTATTTGTTTCTCTCGATTTTCGGTGAATCTCTTTGTCAGTTCCTGGATTCTTGCCGTACACATACGTGAACTAGCGTCAGCAGTAGTAAGTCCTAGGTAGTAGCTTCTGCCATTGTATAGGGCTAGCAATTCAGTGGGTAGTGGGTACACGCATACGCATCAGTACGTATCAGCTATTTAGCAATTCAAGTTCGGACACACAAGAGTTCGAACTTCGAAGGTTTGCGTTTCAGTTGAGTACTAAACGGAGTTCTGGTCGTCGGGTTTGCGAGATGGGCAATTGTCAAGCAGCAGAGGCAGCAACAGTGGTGATTCAACATCCGGGAAACAAGATCGAGAGGATTTACTGGTCAGTGAGTGCTCAAGAAATCATGAACTCTAATCCATGTCACTACGTGGCACTTGTGGTGACATCACCGAATATGAGGACTGAGAACGGGACGCCGTTGAAGCAACTCAAGCTTCTTCGACCTGACGACACGTTGCTTATTGGTCAGGTCTACCGACTCGTCAGTTTTGAAGGTGAATATCTCATTTTTCTCGGTACTTTATGAATGTGGGTTCCTGGAAGTTTGAAACTTTTTAAGATTTTTGTTAAGAGCAAGTTGTTTTCTTGTTTCAGATGTTATGAAAGAGTTTACTGCGAAGAAGTGTGTGAAACTGGGGAAGTTGCTGAAGAACAGCGGCGGGCTTGGAATGGAAATGAAAAGGGAGCACTCGGTCGGGTCAGACCCGAACCCGGTCGGTGAACCAGAGAAAGTCCATTCAATCAAGGTGATAACAAAAACTCCAACTAGTTGTGTTGACCGGTAGACATGACACACGACATTAATTTTGTTAGAGAGGGACAGAGTATCCCTCTGTTTTCTTTGTCACTTCAGCTCATAAATGGGGATCTAAGCATGTTCTAAATTTCAAACTTATCGTCTGAACTTGGAACAATCTGCAACTTTGTTTTAAACAACAGATCTCGAGGCGTACTTTTTAATGCATTGAAGTTTTTTATAACGTTGGGGTTTTTCTTAAAAGCAAAGATTTTCAGTTCGCTATTACAAAATCTAAACTTTGAAAGCCAAGGTGGGTCAATCTAATGGGGAAAAAAACAGTCCTGACTTGATAGATCAAGTTGATATCTTGCATGCAATATGAACGGTCGTAAGATGCCAGATAAAAGACCAGAGCTGCTTCTTAGCTTTTTGTAGGTGGGTCTCATGTAGGGATTATGTTCCTTGCATGGTTCGTACGTGTTAAAGTAAACTTGTCTTGTTTCTGCAGGCTCGTCATGAATTTGGGAACTGGATTTTGTTTTAATGTATGTCGTTCTTGCATTATTACCTAACTTTCATGTTTTTAACTTCAAAGCTATCTTCATACATTTCAACTTTACAACTTTCATAAGTACTGGAAATTAACCTAGGAAAGGGCACCAAGAACAAGAATTAGTGCTCGGTGTTGCTTAAGTCTGAGATGTCACTATCTTAACGGTGCACGGGCGTTTGCTTTTTCAGGCGGAGCAGGAACATCTCCGGCTGAGAGGCAATGGTGGCAGTGGGAGCAGTAACGGTGGCAGCGTAGTGGGAAGGCAATATAGTGGGCAATGGAAGCCAGCCTTACAGAGCATTTCAGAACTTGGAACTTGAAAACATCTCGTCCACTACTACTGCTAGTAGATATCTTTCATCTGAAAAATAATGACAATGCACCTGTCTGTCTCCATTCTCTTTCCATGAATAAATCAAGAAGGTCGTGCCAATGCTTTCACTCTTTACCGTATCTCTCTTTTACCCTTTCCTTTTCTTAGGTTTATGCGATTTATGCTGGTCATTTTGAAACATACAATATGACTAATATCGCTTTTAAGTGTACTTGTACCTTACTTCAAGTATAGACTTTAAGAAATTATGATCACAACTTTGGAAGCTTTTGACCCATTTAGATACAAGATCCGAACTTTTGACAATTGAAGCAGACAGAATAAAATGTTTGGTCTCAACTTAGTTCAATTTAAAGATTTTGGATTTGAGTATTCAAACTTAATCCAATTTAACAATGAGACAAAATTTTCCGTTTATTGCTGTCCACTATAAGCCATGTAACACAATGGAACGCTAATACCTAAGAATAAAATTTTTAATTTAATTTTTCAATAGTTTGTTAATAGACTCTACACTCTAGCTTTATTAAAAAAATTTAATATGGTATCAGAGCCAAAGAAGATCTTGGCCTACTATTTACTCCAAAATGGGGTCCGTTATTTTAGCAACTAGAAAAGGAATTGAAATCTGTATAGAGTAAGTGACCTAGCAGTATTATTTGCCCCAAGAGAGGGCCTATTTAACCTCAATCAGAAGTTCATCCCTGGCGAGGAATGTCTACGTACCTCTCCAGATTGCCCAAGCAAAAAGAGACTCACATTTGAGAGGGAGTGTTGAGAATATCCACATGTAAATGTCCCACATTAGAGAAAGAGAGAAAGAAGACTAACATATAAGTCTAGTGGGCTACTCCACTTATCACCAATTAATTTTAAAATAGAATCTCACTTGAATTTGTGTATCATTTAATTTTCCTTCTTGTGTAGGCCCGTAGGCCCATTGAAAATTTAATAAAGTTAAAATATAATAAAGTTTGAATCATAAATTATGAAATTTGATTTTTTTTTTCTTATTGTTTTCAAATAATTGCTTTTAATCTGACCCAATGCAACCATCGGAACAACATATATGTATCCATCCTTTAATAATATCAACACGAATAAGTTAAGAAAATTTTATAGATGATGTCGAGATGAGTAATAGAGTTTGTATATTTATAACAGAGTTTAGATATTTTGATAATATATTTGAAATATAATTCTGATCTCATTTAAACTTTAATTATAATTATAATTAATTGTAATTAAATATTAGTTGAAACTAAATAAAATCTAATATCTAGTGTAAGTCCTCTTTTATTCGTATTTAATTCTAAAATTTCTCAAATCAAGTCCAACTTTGTTAAAATATATTTTCTCCCATAAATTGTTCTTTGGATGTGGCTCATTAGGTTCTTAAATATATTGAAAATGAATATAAATTATAATCTTAAATCGTATTTAAGATTAGATAAATTAAATTCTTTTAATTTATTTTAAATTTTTTAATTGAATAATTTATATTCATAGATCAAGATTGACATTTAATAATATATCATGACCACTCAAATATTAGGAATGTCAAAGTAATTTTGACTAGTTTTTTAGTAAATGATTTTTTCATATAGTTTGATCCTTTTATCATACATTATTTTGATTAGACATAGAATATAAAATTAATGTGTACACTATTTGAGTCCAGTAATTTTGTTTTTTCATGATTAGTGATCAATTTAATTAATTACACTTGAATTTTTTTTAATTGTCATTCTATGTTGATAATTTTTTTAAAATTAATAATACTAAAAAATAACACAACATTATCCCCCGATCACTTTAGAGTAATGAATTTTATACTGATCACTCAGCTACATCTATATAATTCATATTATTCTCAATGCTATCGATTAAGCTACCCTGGACAATAATAGATAATAAAGTAATATCAAAATATAACAATCCTTATATAAAATACTTTGAAGATTTCAGGTCAAATAATTATTTATACAACGATCACGAGGAGAATTTCTATAAAATTACAGGAAGTATTTCAAATAGAATTCTTATAACAAGTTATTTCAATTAAATTATTCTCTGATAAGTACTTTCACACTTATTTAATTATCTTCATATTTTAGTTTTATGAGCAATTACTTTTTTTATAAAAAAGAAACATAATGTTTATTAGTCTTTTTGCTCTATCAATTTGTCCAGTATGAATAATTTAAGAATAAAACATAATATAATATCAATCTCATACTTATGATTTCATTATAATTTTATTTGCAATGTTCATTTATTGCATAAATATTATCTTATACTTCATTTAATAAAAGAAATATGCATAAGATAAACAACACTTTTAAATAGTTATGTCACAAACTACAACCCGCAATTGGTTGGAAGATATAAATCAATACAAACTTTGTGAATGGAATGTTTGACTATCTCTCATTTGATAAAAATAGGTATTTTTAGCTATAGAGAGATCAAAAGATGCGTTTTCGCGTCAATTAAAATTAAAGGCATGTTTATTTCTACTTTCGTTTTTTATTTTTTGTGTTCGTTTAAATTCAGTTAAAAATTTTGTGTTTAAATTTATATTTTGTTTTTTTTTATGTTCTTCAGTTTTCATAACTCATAAAAACTACAAAATATAGTTTTTATTTTTATTTTTGTTTTTACTATAATTTATTTTATTATCAACTAAATATATATTATTTTATTATTCAATATTAGTTATTAATAAGAATTTATTTTATTTTAAATTTTAATATATTTGAAAATAATTTTTTTAATTTAATAATTACTTGATAAATATAAGTTAAATTTGACATATCTTAAATTATACAAATTTCAAATAAAAATTGATTTAATAATTAAAATATATATTAACAAAATATTATTTATGAATTAATTTATACTTAATAAATTATTTATTTTAATAAAATTTAATATAATTTTGCCAATGCTTATTAATAAGTATTATTTGATATTATTATTTATTAATCTTTAAAATTTATATAACATTTAATTAATAATAATAATAAAATATAACTAATTGATATTAATAATCAAACAATAAAATCTAAAAACTAAAACAAAAATTAAAAATCACAAAAAAAAAGTAAAGCCATCTGAACCCAAAAATTTTCAACAGGTAATTTTAAGAAAGAGGATTCATTTCAATGCATTACATAGAGGAATACATTTTGTATTCTATTTTATTGTCTATCATACATATATGTATATATGGTGGGTCTGCGGTCGAGCCAGGTCACAGGCCGATGTATCCCTGACTTTCAGAGTACGGGCTACGGGTCACGAGCCATTTTAGTCTCCCTAACCCCCTTGCCTAATCCGCACATTCTTAACTATTTTTTTTCCTGGCCCAGCCTTAGCCCAATCATTGAGATTCCCAGCTAACCAGTCTGATGCTTACTGCAATTCAACTGACCCCTAACTAATCATTCTTGTGTTCTGGCCCGACCCGGCACACGGCCCGTTTGAAGGTCCTAACTAACCATTCTTATGCTTACTGCAATTCAACATGCTCTGTCATCTTCTTCCATATGTGCCTAAAGTATCACAAATACTATAAAAAATTTGAGAGATATTCGATAAAAATTTGAATATATTATAAAAAAATCAATCTTTTTAATCACTTTATTTGGTTTTATTTTTTGCAGTTGCGATATTCGATAGTAAAGTGAATAAATTATAAAATATTTTTTTTTATTTTTTTATATTTTTCTCTATAAAGAAATAAAAGGAAAAGTCAAAAAGAAAAAAGAAAGAACCAAAAAAAAAAAAGAAAAAGGAGATAAACAATGCTTTTAATTAAAGAGGCCACAAAGCTTTATGAAATAACGATCAAAAAATTTAACCGGTTCAGTTAACTTAATCATAAAAAACTTAAATTATCTAATTTTTTTGTTTAGTTTTTAACTTTTTGTTCGATTTATTTTAATAACTCTTATTGTTAAAAATTATTAAATTTTTAATTAGTCTGTTAATTTTATTAGTTAATAAATTTTTATAAACTAAAATAAATAAATAAATTTTATTTAATAATCTCTTTTTTCATTTAAACTTCAAATTTTTCTATGGATAAAAACAATATCTTTTAATTATATTTCAAATTCTTTAATTTTATCTTTAGTGAGCTTTATAACGGTATAATATCTGTTAAACTATTTAAACCTTAAATTTATGTTTTAACTCTAAATTCAATTTTTAAAACAATAGTTTGAATTCATAAAAATATAAAATTAGACTTCAAATAGAATTTGCTCAATTGGCTTAATGCATACCTCCATATAAACTTAAATCAACTTCATTTTTACCTGACGAGAAATCTCAAGACTAAGCCACAAGGCTTCAATTCGTTTACTCTCTTGAGCAATCAAAAGGGCAAGAAAGCAGCAACTAGTACTACCTATAAGATCCTATGGAAAACTAAGAAACAACACTACAACCAGAATTACTCTATGCATGTCGAGTCTTCCGGCTTCTCAGGAGGATCTGGGATCATGTAGAGAGGAAGAGATTTGCAATTGCAAGAAATCAACGCATCCCACTAATATATCTCCGTAGAAGTCGCAGCCTCTTAAAAAAATGCCTCGCTACTCACTGTAGGAATGTAGTAATTTCGCAAAAATCTTCAATTTATCACAATCGATTCTAGTATAATCAAAAATTAGAAAAATCCAATGCACAAATATAAATCATCATCAAAATTCGGTACTACAGTTCGACACAATTTTACTTACGTCTGCAGGTAGGGATATCAATTGGTGGGATCGGGCTTAAGCTGCCCTGGTTCAGCTTCGGGCCATAGTAGCCCGAGGTCGCATGGGCTGGAATGAGTTGGCCCGCATTCATCCTTTATTTTTTAAATAAAAATTTCAAAATGACGTTATTTTTTGACAAAATAACGTCATCTAGGAAGTAATAGTCGGGCCAACCAACCGGGCTAAAAACGGGTCTGATTGGGCCAACTTTGGCATTCCTATCTGCAGGATCGTCACCCAACTTAATTCTTTCACTAACGACAATAGTTTTATACAAGGCTTTACTGAGCTGATACCACTTAATCCTTGATACTATCTCTTGTCCTCATAATCTTTGAAAGAATTTTACACCCAATAGTACGACCGTTTCGTGTTAACCTCAACAAAGGATTTTCTCAAACAATGTTTAATGAAAACGAAATAAAATGAACAACTCAAGTGGCTAAACAAAATTCAATTCAAGAACGGGAAGTTGTCAACCAAGAAATCTGCTATAAATCTTCGATATAGTCACTGAAACATCCTATGCACAGCAGCCGCAAAATGTTCTCAAATTAACAAATGTTTCATCACCGAAACATTAACCTAATAGAGCTGCAACAACTATGATAACTGTTGAAGTTTTTCGCACCAAGCCAACAACAAAGATAGCAGTTACAAAGTCATGAAAACTTCTAAAATTTTCGCACACCAATACCAAAACAACAGCCATAAAATTACATAATCCCTTAACAAAAAATCAACAATGCCCAAAAAAACCAGCTGTCCAATTGCTCTCAATAGATGTTCAAAACAAAGGAAAATGCAGGTACCAAAATCACCAAAATCAACAATCACATAACTCTCTCTTGTTATTTAAAAACAAAAGAATATGCAGATGTTGAACAAACACATAGTATCCATGAAAACCCCCTTCACGTTTTCGACAATCATTAAAGAGAACATCCCCATATACAAGAACAAAGACTTAGATTGTATAAAGAAAATCAAGTGGAAGATAGCCATAAACTCAACCCATACGACAATCATATCCTATATGACAATGATGTATTGATGGCAATAAATAAAAAAAGAACCTTGACAATCCACCACTGTAGGAACTTCCAAGAACAAGGTACTCACATCATGCAAGAAGTCTTTACATAGTAGAATTCTTCAATCATCACACCTTTTAGTCTTTTACAAGATTAGGTCTTTATTTAAGTCAAATTCATTGTATCTTTTACCTTATCTTGATTTGAAATAGATCTAATTATCAAAAATGTCAATTAAATAATAAGATATATACCGTATCTTAACAGAATTTCTTCGTATTAAACTTTATTTGTGCTTTTTTTCTATTGCTAATCATTGGAGATTTCAATCAAATACTATACTCTCATGAGAAGAGAGGAGAATCTTTAAAAATAAGGCGTGGACCAATTCACAATTGCTTTCACTTTGCTTGACTCGATTAGAAATGACATAGAAGCAACAAACACTAAATCAATATTATGTTAAATCCCCTCACAGATGCAAGATGGGGAGGAATTTCATTGGGAACAACATCTTAAAATTCCTCGAGTAAAGACTTCAAAATGGGTGAGACATGCTTTCAATCTTCATTCTCCTTAAAAAGCACAAGTGTAAAATAATCATTAGATTAATCAATTATGTGATTAAATTGAGACTTAGAAAGCAATGAACTCTCCTTTCTAAGTCTTAAGATACATTAAATAATGAGAGCCTCCGCTTTATAGCCATAAGTGAACTCCTTTTGATCGACCTGATCCTCGTCATTGACATATGAGTCCAAAACTGGTTCATTGTCATCCTATTCAATGAGAGAAATGATCTTTGAATTTGGGCATTCAAAAGCGATGTAACCGAATCCTTAACACATAAAACATTATCGTAGGTGGTGTCAGATCAATGACACTACTCATAACGGTTTGTAGCTTGGAGATAGTTAAGTTGTTGTTGGAGTTGTTGCACTTACCTCTGCAAATCATCTATTTTAGCATCACGAAGATCACATTCAATGGGAACCCTATTGAAGTTTATGTTGGGCAACAAAATACAAAAGAGGCAAACAAAGAACAGAGGTATAGAGATAAACAAAAACTTCTCTATTCAAAGATTTTATCCTATTTATAAAATATGCCCATATAAATGTAGGCTTACAAAATCGATTTTTGATAAACTAAACTACTACTTTTTTACTTAAACAATGACTCTAACTAATAACTCTAACTAGGACTCTAAGAATCCTAATTCAAGTTTATTATCTAATACCCTCTCTTAAACTTGTAATTCAACCATTCATAACTCCAAGAATAGCTCTCAACCTGTAGAAATCATCACATTTTAAAGCTTTGGTAAACATATCGGTAACTTGATTTTTAAATGTCACATGCTTCAATTGAATCTCTTTGCTCCTAATGCATTCTCTTATAAAATGGTACTTGATGTCTATATGTTTACTTCTACCATGAAAAATTGGATTCTTTCCCAAAGCAATAGCAGACTGATTATCAATAAAAATATCAGTAGCTCCATTTTATTCAAATTTTAGCTCTTTCAATAACTTTTTAAACTAAATAGTATGACAAACACAAGAAGCAGCTGCAGCATACTCAGCTTCACAAGTTGAAAAAGTAATAATCGGTTGTTTCTTAAAACTCCAAGCAAACATGGTACTTCCCATAAAGAAAACAAAACCACTTGTACTTTTTCAATCGTCGATGTCTACTCCCCAATCACTGTCACTGAATGCAGATAATCTGAAATTATTTACAGCAGTTTAAAATAAGTCATACTCTAGTGTTTCTTTAACATATCAAAGAATTCTCTTTGCTGCTTTCATGTGCTTCAAAGTTGGAGCTTCCATGTAACGACTAATGACACCAACTCCATACAAGATATCTGGTCTTGTACAAGTTAAAAATCACAATCTTTTAACCAGTCTTTTGAATAAAATTGGGTTTGCCTTTTCTGCATTATCAAACTTAGAAGACTTGATCCCACATTCCATTGGAGTAGAAACTGAATTGATTATATCCATTTTGAACTCCTTAAAATTACTTCAGCATAAGTTTTCTGTGAGAGAAAAATCTCATCTTCAGTTTGCTTCACTTCAATTCCAAGATAATAAGTCATAAGCCCCAGATCAGTCATCTTAAATTCTTCATTCATTTTCTTCTTAAATTCTTCAAACATCGTAGAATTACTACCTTTAAAGATCAAATCATCAACATATAAACAAACATGCATAATTTCTCCATTCTTGTTCTCCTTGACATATAAGGCACGCTCATACAAACATTTTGAGAAACCATCCTTTTGAAAAAAATCATTAATACATGTATAACAAGCCCTTGGACCTTGTTTAAGACCATATAAGTCTTTATTCAACTTCAACACCTTGTATTTTTGTCTTTCAACGATGTAACCCAATGGTTGTTCCACATAAACCTCTTCCTCTAAAGTTCCATTCAAGAAGGATGATTTTACATCCATTTGATAAATCTTCTATCACTGTCGAGCTGCCAATGAAATAATTAATCAAACGGTCTCAAAGCGAGCCACTGGAGCAAAGAGTTCATCATAGTCAATTCTAACCTTTTGAGTGAATCCTTTTGCAATAAGTTGAGCTTTGTACTTCTTTACTTTTCCTTTTGATTTTTCCTTCACTTTATAAATCCACTTTACTGCTACGGGTTGCTTCCCTTTTGGAAGATCTATTAATCGTCAAGTATCATTCTTTTTAATTGCTTTCATCTCTTCATCCATAGCAAATCTTCATCTTTCGTCTTTGATAGCTTCTTCAAACGTCATTGGTTTCGTATCTGGTAACAAACAAAATATAGTAGAATTATTGATTTCTTCTGTTACTTCATATATTTCTTCTAAACTCCGCATACGATGTGGCCTCTCAGAGGAACTTTGTGGAGACATAATCGTTTGAGTTGTTTGAACTTCATGTAGAAGAGTTTGCGGTGTAACATCAATAACAAATTGATTCTGGGACTTATCTGTATCAAAAAATTTATCAAACAAAGGAAGAAATTCATAATGTTTATCATGTGGTACATTCTACTCCTATGAGCCTTCTTTATCAAACTCAACATCTCTGCTAATGATTGTTTTTCTATTCTGAAGATCGTAAAATTTATACCCTTGAATTTTCAACATAGCCAACAAATATGAACTTCTGACTCTTATCATCTAACTTGATTCTTGTTTCATCAGGAACATGCACATAGTCAATGCTTTCAAATACTCTTAAGTGCGAAATACTTGGCCTCTTTCCACTCCAAGCTTATTGTGGAGTCATTTGCATTAAACTCTTCGTGGGAATATGATTATTCAAATACATTGCACATGCTACTACTTCAACCCAAAACTCCTTTGGCATCCTTTTACTTTTCAGCATACTACGAGCTATGTTAAGAATAGTTCTATTTTACGCTCTACAACTCCATTTTGCTGAGGTGATCTAGGAACTGTCAAAGAATGTCGAATACTAAGATACTCACAAAATTGATTAAATTTATTCGATGTGAATTCACCTCCTCGTTCAGTCCGAATTGCTTTAATTAGATAACCACTTTCATTCTCAACTCGAGCTTTAAATTTCTTAAACACTTCAAATGCTTCAGATTTTTTCTTCAAAAAATAAACCCAAATCTTACGAGTATAATCATCAATAAACAATAAAAAGTACCTGTTCTTTCCATATGAACTTGGTACGATAGGACCATATATATCAGTGTACACCAATTCGAGTGGCTATGTAGCTCGAGATAGAGACTCCTTCGGAAAGCTCCTCCTAGACTACTTACCATACATACAACCTTCACAAATTTGATCAGGATGACTTATAAAAGGCAAACCATGTACCACTCTTTTCTTATACAATAGCTCCAATCCACCGAAATTCAAGTGACCCAGCCTAAGATGCCACTTCCATGATGAATTATTTGTAGTAGATTTTAAACATATGGGACTATCTTTATTGATCTTCAGTATGAACATCTTGTTCTTCAACATTGGTACTTTTGCAATCAATCTTCCTTTTCCATTTCGCATGATCAATCCACTCTTTCCTTTTGTATTTCATACCCTTTCTCCAAAAACTGTCCAATACTTAATATATTTGTTTTCAGAGTAAGAACATAATAGGCATGAGATATAAATTGATGATCTCCATTCTTCAATTTAATCAAAATTTCTCCTTTACTTTTGATTGGAACTTTAGTTTTATCACCAAAAGAAATATTACCTTGAACAGATTCATCAAGACTACAAAATAAATCTTCATTATCGGTCATATAATTGTTGGCTCTTGAATCGAGATACTAAGACTCTTCACTCCTTTCTTTGTCACCATTGCACGTTAATAACAAGGCAGTTGCATCATCATCTTCTTCTTCAACCTCAATACAATTTGCGTTTTCTTTTTCATTTAAATTCCATCCACATTCCACTGTATAGTGACCAAATCTTTCGCAATTATAACATTGTATATTGGACCTTTGATCATGACCTCGTTGAAACGATCCACCTCTGTCATGTCTTCTTGGATATTGTTGCTGGGAATCTGACTCTTCATTGTCATTCGAATTATTTCGGCCTCCTCTGTATCTTCCATGATTTCGACGATTCCAGCCTCAACCACGACCTCCGCCTCCTCGTCCTCTACTATGTTCTTGATGCTGATTGTCTTCTTTTTCTTTTAGATTTAACTTCACCGGCAAAACTTGGGCATTCAGTTCTTCTCTTTTCTTCAATCTCTCTTCATGGGCTTGTAACGAACCCAAAAGGTAATCTATAGACATCGATTCCAAATGCTATTGATTCTTCAATGGCAGTCACAATGTATTAATAATTATTAATAATTATTAAAATATTATAATTATAGGTAAAATTAATTAGCATTATATGTTAAAAGTTATTTATTTTTATAATTAATGAAATTTAGTAATAGTAACTCGCTAAAATAATAAGAATAATTTTATTTATCAACATAAAAATCAATAACACGTATATTTTTATTAAATTTTAATAGAATCAAAAAAGAGAAATTTTATTTTATAAAATTAAAATTATAAAATAACTAATTTTAATATTATATTTTTTAAGTGAGTTAAATGTTTATATATAAAATAGAAAATAAAATTTAATTTTTCATATTCCTAAATTATAAAAATTATAACTTGGCATAGCGTGTGGCGAACTGCTCAATGGATATACTGCATAAACACAAGCAAGCGATCCATGCTCGTGTTCGGCACACTACCGAATCTTTCTTACTCACTGCCATTTATGGGAGCCCTAATCCCGACCCTGGGCAGGGGCAAGCTGGCCCACTTTTAATAATGTAGAATATAGTTTATTAAAAAAAGAATTTTTTTCTAATTTATTTTTAACTAAAGTCAAGGGCCCACATCTTCTCTTTCGCCCCGGGCCTATAAAATCTCAGGACCGGCCCTGGGAAGCCCAGATGCTGCCGCAAGACGCCAGCTATAGGAACACCTTTGTACTCTAGCGACGACACCAAGAAAACCGTAGACCCTCATCGGAGACTTCAATGAGATCATGCCCCCACTGAGAAAAAAGTTGGTGTTCCGCACACCCTTCGAACCTACAGGCAATTTTGCAACATGGCAGATTCCTGTCACCTGATGGACTTAGGGTGCAGCAAACCCTGGTTCACTTGACAGGGGCCTTTATTCACAGGGTATGACCGGATTTTCAAACGTTTGGATCGAGCTCTTTGTAATGTAGAGTAGCGTACATGCTATCCGGATAGTGGTGTCAGGGTACTCCATCACGTTGAATCTGATCACCATCCCATTCTACTCCACTTAAGGGCTCTCATAATGTTCCACGCCGAGGCCACCCTTTTCGGTACATAGCTGCATGGCATGGACATCAACACTTTACGAGCTTCTTGAGAACTACCTAAGAACCTGGATTTTCACTCAAGGAAAAACTCCAGAATCTCAGGCGCGAGTTGTCGAAATGGAACAAAGACGTTTTTGGGTTTATACAGCAAAAAAAAGCCCGATTACAAGGACGGATCAACGGTATACAACGTAAACTCCAAGAGGGGATAGCGAGACACCTCCAATGATTGGAACAATCCCTACTACTGGAGCTGGAGGATGTTCTTAGCTAGGAAGAGGTATTGTGGTTTCAAAAGTCTAGGACCGAATGGATCCGCTCTAGTGACAGTAATACCAGGTACTTTCAGGCGAAGGCCATTATTAATCGGCGACGTCTGAAGAAAAGATTCGCATGACAAATGGATTCATAACTCGAACGAAATGGAACGCATGGCGGTTGAGTACTTTTCTTCACTCTACTGCACTAAGCTGGCCACTTCAGTGGGTCACCTTGATGGAGAATTTCCACCCCTCAGAGACCATGCTCGAACCCGACTTGCCAGGGGCATAACCAGGACTGACATTAAGCATGCCATATTTGAGATGGCACCTTACAAAGCCCCGGGACCTGATGGCTTTCAAGAAATCTTCTATCAGGCGAATTGGGAGGTCGTCGGTGAAGCCACATATAAACACGTTGAGCGTAGTTGGAACAGAGAAGCGTCAGTTGCAGACGTCAATGACACTTTATTAGTGTTAATACCGAAAGTTGATCAACCAGTGTCCTTGCACCAATTCAAACCGATAAGCTTATGTAATATTTCATACAAACTAATAAGCAAGCTCTTGGTGTCCCGTCTTCATCCACTCATGTCCACTTTGGTGTCGCCCCGATAATCTAGTTTTGTGCCAAGCCAAAACGTACATGACAATATAGTTATGGCGCAGGAAATCATGCATACCATGCAGCAGACGTGAGGAAGGAAATTCTTCATGATGATCAAAGTGGATTTAGAAAAGGCATATGATTGTATGCGTTGGGATTTTATATGATCAACGTTGGCTGCTACTGGTTTACTGGCTACACTTCGCTCCCTTATTATGGATTGTATCACCTCTACCTGCATGCAGATCTTATGGAATGGCAATGTTTCTGAGGAGATCCTTATGGGCCTCCGCCTCCGCCAAGGATGCCCACTATCACCATACATTTTTGTGTTGTGTCTCGAACGACTATCTCACATTATTGATTTAGCCATCGGTGCGGGTACATGGAAACCAATTTGGGCTGGAAGATCAGGACCTCCGATTTCACATTTATTCTTCGTTGATGATCTCCTGTTATTTGTGGAGGCGTCTCGGGAACAAGTTGACACTATCCTATCTATTATGCATAAATTTAATGAGGCCTCGAGGCAGAAAATTAATACGGAAAAACCTAACTATTTTTCTCTCGCAACGTATTGCCTTCATTACAACATATTATAACAACGAGAACCGGGTTCACCGTGAAGTACTCCTTTGAAAATTACTTAGGCGTGCCTATGATTTATGGGCATGTGGGCCGTCATCATTTTAAGTATGTGGTGTCTCGGGTACGCAGCAGATTATCCGGTTGAACGGCACGTACTTTATCTCTGGCGGGAAAAGCAACCTTGACATAGAATGTTCTATATTCAATCCTTACGTACACAATGCAAGTAGCAAAATTCCCTTTGTATCTTTGTCAGGAACTTGAACGGCACTGCTGCAGCTTCTTATGGGAACACAGGGTAGAGGAAAGAAAGCTTCATCTCATATCTTGGGATTCTATCTATCGTCCAAAACAACAGAGCAGATTGGGATTCTGAAAGATGATCTTCACTAACGAGGCCCTCTTAGCTAAATGGGCATGGTGTATAATTTCTCAATCGGATGCCTTTGCTCCCAAGTATGGCTAGGCAAATATTTGAAACGACTATCCCCTAAATTCCAATGGCATTCATGACATACCGATTCCCACATTTGGCGATCAATAGTAGGCTTTTGGACCAAATTCTGGCCGGCCATGGCGTGGAATGTAGGCGAGGCAATACCACCAACTTCTAGCTGGACAATTGGCTTCCGGGACTTGGGAGGGTCTTACTTGATCATACCCAAGACATCGTGTTAAACCTCATTTTCGGAGTCTAACTCATATTCGGAATACAGATATCCTAACCTAACATTTAATCGAAAATCTCATAATACATTAAC
>JANZXR010000172.1:3527643-3550273 GCA_027575705.1 Erythroxylum echinodendron
TAGGGAGTTAATTTAATTTCCTATCTATTTGTCTAAGAATTAGTAGGAGTTTGTTCTGCTTTAATCCTTTATAAAAGGGAGTTCTTAGAAGAAATAAAATAAGCGTAACGTCATAAGCAATTTCAATTCTTGAGATCATTGTTCTCTCTTAATATATATATATATTTCAAGATAGGTAGAAATGGTAGGAAGATGCCTGAACACAGCTTGTAGTTAGAGCTTTTGTTTGATTTCAGGGTACATGGTCCTATAAACAGATCACAAACCATAAGACGCTCCCAGTTGACTTGGGATATCAACTTGCTAAACAATTTATAAAAATGAGGATTGAGGCAAGAGTTTGGTAGATGTAGCATTTGGAAAAACATTGGAACTCAATTACTAGCTTGTAGAAACACTTGTAAGTTAAGTGCTTGTCTCAATGGACCCGTGATATTGTTTGTGTGGTCTTTGTGCGTCAGCCAGGTTGAGAACTTCAGAAAGATTAAGGAGTTGTGAAAATCTGGCCAAATGGATATGAGCTGGTGTCTTCCTCTCTCACTTCATGTCACAACAAATACTTTTTCCACTTAAGGAGTAAATTTAATAATGCCTCACTGAAACACTTTTCCAACATCAGGATATCCTTGATTGCTCATCATGGTGTTATAATTGCTTGAAAATTTTTGAAATGACGAATCCTGAAATACTTTGCGTTGTATTATTTAATTTCCTGTTAATTATAGTTAATTCTGTGTTTCAGGGAGGTGTTCAAAGAGTACATCTTTTAGATGGCAGAATTGGTGGAGTTCTGTTGTTGGAATTGTTTAAAAGAGATGGAATGGGGACCATGGTAGCTAGGTTGGCTATAGTTTGCAATAATTTTTGTTCCCATTGTCCTTGATGTGCTTTATTTTTAAGTGGTGTTTTCTCCATGTTTCTGGCTGATTAGATGTCAGTTTGCTTATCAATAGGTTAAGCTAACTTCTTCAAAATGCTAATCAATGGTTGTACAAATTGTACGATCCTAGCACAGCAGCATAATTATGTGAAAAATTGCTTGTTGATGACATATCAATCTGGATTAACCAAAGTCAACAGATGAAGTTCATAAGCTAATTCTGTGTCAAGCTGCTTTCTAGTCATTATATAGAACAGAAACTATTCTCTTTATGCATCTAATGCAATTTAGTTTTACTGAGTATTTATTTGTGATGTGAGATTCTCTTAACTGCCACCAGTTGGTCTTCGATAGGTTTGTTTTGTGAACTAATGTGGAAACAATAATAGTATTCAGCTTGGAAAATAATGATATCTCAATTATTTGAGGTTTCTCAACCAATATCAAGTAGTTGAAATGACTTGGTCTATATTTTGGTGGTGTGGTGATTGGCATTAGATCAGACAGTTTTGTACCCATAATTGACTTGCATTTTGGCACTTTTTGTTCTTAGTGATCTATATGAAGGAACGCGAATGGCTAGGGTGACCGATTTGACTGGAATAAGACAAATTTTACGACCTTTAGAAGAATCAGGCACGTTACTGCGGAGGACTGATGAGGAGGTTTGCTCCTGGTCTTTCCGATTTTTCTTCTGTTGATATATCTTGTAATCTATGCATGATCTGTGTTATAGATTTTAGGGGAGGATGGAGAACTAATGGATTAATCTTATTTGTTGATCATGTTCCCAAAACTGTAGTCAACAAGTTCTCTTTCTTGGGTTTGCAGCTACTTAAATCATTAGATTCATTTGTTGTGGTGGAAAGAGAAGGTCAAATCATTGCTTGTGCAGCTCTTATTCCTTACTTTGAGGATAAATGTGGTGAGGTTGCCGCTATTGCAGTTTCCTCTGAATGTCGTGGACAAGGACAGGGAGACAAATTGCTCGGTATAACTCTTGATATGTTGAGGGTTTGAAAACTACCTAACGTCTGTTTACAGTTAGCATGTCTTCTATGTTCACAATTGTGTAGCTATCATTCTAAGTAGTCTGCTGATTGCAATAAACATTTGCAGATTATATAGAGAAGAAGGCCTCTAGTCTTGGATTGGAAATGCTTTTCCTGCTTACAACTCGTACTGCAGATTGGTGAGCTTTCTTGCATGTTTCTTTGGATAAAAGGGTTAATTACTTCAGACCCTGTAATTTTCAACTTTTTTCACTTCATACTTGATTCTTAAAAACTATAATAAATCCCCTAAGGTTTAATTTTTATTTCATTTGTACATCCTAACATCATTATCTATTAGACTTGTAATTGAGAATGGACAAACGATGTCGTGTGGATTGATAAGGTGTTACGTAGCACAACACCTGTCATATTTGTGCCACGTAACATGCAACATGATGTAGTTTAGGAGATGTAAAACCTAAAAGAGTTTGTAACATACATAGGCGACTTCATGATTTTAGGAGAGAATAGCAACTAAGATCATGTGTTACATAACACAATCATGACAGGTGTTATGTCACGTAACACTTAGGCCACACTACATCGTTTATCCATTATTCATTAGGTTTTTAAATAGAGAACGATGCTAGGGAGTAAAGATTAAAAAAAACTAAATTTTAAGAAGATACATGATAGTTTTAAAAATCACGGACTGAAATGAAAAAGATGCAAACCACATGGGGACCATTATAATTACCCAAAAAATAACTAAAAGGAACATTTATTCCTTCAAATATCTTGTGCATTGCTTCAGCTGCTGTTGGGATAATTTGCTGATAAAGTTTGAAATGATATTTGGGATGACTTTAGTTTCAATTTTGCTTATAATTGTCTCAATCCATAGATTCTATAATATTGTTCCAATTATCTGGATCAATTGATAAGCATAGTTTGGGACTTGATCCCTTATCTTTACCTCTCCTCTCTTCAAGACAACATTTTGGCTTTTCATATTTGCATAACCAGTCACTATTTTGATCAATAGTTGTGTTGGAAACCAACATTTTGTTACATATTATAGGTTCAAGAGACGGGGCTTCTCAGAATGTTCAGTTGAGCTTATACCAGAGAAAAGGAGGAAGAAGATCAACCTCTCCCGAAATTCCAAGTACTATATGAAGAAGTTGGTACCCGATGCAAGTGGCATAACCGTTAACAGGGTTTTGAGTTAGTTCTTCCTGAGGTCAAGACTCGTGAGAGTATTTTTGTTTGTAAATATTAGAGTGCAAGTTGATAATCGAATATCATTAATATTCCTTCATAAAATTATTTCTTGTTCCTGTTGACAAATCCTGTCCCCTTGTCTTCATTATCTTCTATTTAAAGTAACACCATTTTCAAGTGCCTCTTTTTAGTTTTTGCCCTTCAATGCTACGAATCTCAATTCATTCTGAAGTTTTAACACTAATCATTCCAAGATGGCAGCCCCAATCAAGAAAAATCGAAATCAATTTTTTGTGGCTTAATTCATCAGACACCACTAAAAATGGACACCGGCTTCTCTCAATTCATCCACAAACATTAGGAATAATACTCAAGAGACAAGTTTTTAACAATTCTTAGTGATGCAATGTTTATTTGAATCTTGACATCGAATTAGGAAATAAAAACCAAACGAATGCATCCAACTCATCTGGTTTAGTATTTCCTGAGTTCTCCTCGGGGAAATGATATTCTGAGTAAGCATACTACTGCCACCAAGCTGTAAAATGTGCACTGAAGGAAACTTTCACCTTTAGTACGAGATAACAGGAAACACAAACAAGATAAACGAGAAGTGAAATCAGTTTCCCTCAGTTTTAGGCGGTCCCTTGAACTTGAAGTTATCTGCATATGCCTTTGGCTGCAAGACAAATACAAACAATAAGCACCATAGCAAGAAATTCTTGCAATTGGGAAAAAATAACGGATGATTGACATCAATGCAAGACTATAATTGAAGCATTATTTTAAGATCAACAGAACATCCGCTCCAGCTACAAGAAGAACTCTAGAATAGCAGAAGTCACCTTTTCTGCCTGACAAGAATATGAATAGAAACAGAATCATAGACCATTAATATGGGACATTAACAAGAAACTAGAGCCATAGAAATCCCCAACCGTCACATAACAAGGCCTTCACATTTTGATGATGAAATAATTTAGCAAACACTTTTTAAGAGAGAAACTATGATTGTTAAAAACTTAACTTTTCCATTTAAAATGTAGATGTGTAGCAGTTTCTACTTGTTCAAAAGTGGGACTTAAACCCAAAAATGACTGAAACTGTGACCATATGTCACAATGCTACTATATCAAATATAAATATAATGACATCATATAGTAATATCAAATCACATTTGAACTTCTATCAAGCACCTCAAGTTTAACCTAAGAACAAACATGCTTTAGTACCGCATCACTATTAAGAAAAAAGTGCTACTAATAGATGGGCCCAGTATTTTCAAACCTTCAATAGGGGTGTATGACGCCTTTTAACCTGCAATTGGGTAGAAGAAGGAACATAAGAAACAAGTTTAATGAAATAAAAATTTCTAGTTTAATTGACTGGAAACAGAAAGAAAGCACTTCAAGAACTCAAATTTCCATTTTCATCTCTGATTGATAAAACTTTCAATCAAACTGAAAGATAAAAGTGCTACTACCCCTGTGGACATAAAAGCTGTCGGGTTTATATTAACAATATTCGTGAAAACTCACAATCTTAAAAGTCAATTGCCAGTGACCCTAACATAACTATATAGGAGCATAATCATACTCTTTACATTTCGATCCCCTTGGAAATACTAGATAACCTTTCCACAAACAAACAAGGAGACAATCATAAATGGGGATATTACTAGTCAGTTTTGCATGTGAGAAAATATTTTTGTAACACGTTCAACCAACATAAGAATAGCTATCTACCAAAAAACAGAAAAGGTTAAATATAGCTCAAAATATTGGCAAAAATACAGAAACTACATTTCTTTAAGCAGTAAACCTTTTTCAAGAACCAAGAACAAGCACATACCACGTAATCCCAACCATGTCGCTGGGCAAATTCCTTTGCAGCTTCTTCACTTTCAAAACTTAGTCCAGCATCACCAACATTGGCATAAGGGTCTCCTGTGGAAGTCCAACCCATCAGTGGATTTTCCCACCTGCAGAAATTGCAGTCAGCTAAAAAATAACCATTAACTACACAGTGAATATTAGAACCTGCATTATGTTAAATGTTTCACCAACAAATCAAAATATATATCACGTTGTATAAAATACTAGGTAACCAAACTTCAGCAAAAGATACTATCTGCATATGTTGGACCTGTGTGGTACACCATCTTTACATAAGCATTTAGCAATAGAAATAAGCAACAAACCAGAAAAAGCTACATCCCATAGACAATGCTTGGCATACGACGGATAATATTTTCTATAACATGATCTAAGAAATGTTTGTAGGATATATGGCTTTTCCCTATGTATAGATGAAGATCTGCCTATATCTGCAATAGTCTCGAGAGATCTAGATTGTTCGTCCAACATAATGATCCTTGAAACTGAATTCTTAAAACTGGACTTCCACCATAATCCAAAAGTGTATTCTTTATGATAGAGTCATAAAAGCAGTTAAAAAGGACATACTTTTGTGTTGACATAAAATTGATCTTCCACCTGCCGACTTTTCCAGCTCCTTGCTGAGAAGCAGTTCTAGCTGGTGAATAAATAACAACCTGCAGCCAAGTTATGATCAAGAAGAATTATACATAACATGGACAAATATCCAGAAAAAGCAAATAGCATTACATAAAGTGATTTTATAAAAATCAAGAGTACTAAACTAAGTTAGAGGACATAAAAAGACATTTTTCATTGAATAAGGCGCCGAAATTTGAGATAAATGTGCATGTTCTGAAAGTACAGAAATTTCCAAACACAGTCCTATAGGGAAGTAACCCTATCTCAAAGACTAAAATCAGAAAGAATCACAAATCTTTTCCCAATTGCAATCCTTACTAGCACCTCAAAATTTCAACCCAGAAAGAACCTGCCATTGGATATCGCTGGAAACAGGAAAAAGAGTATCAGAACCTCGTTTTTCATAAGATCCTACAGCCAAAGGTTCCAAGTCCATTCAAATGAGGCTTTCAAATCTCCCATTATACTATTAAACCCTTCGAGTGGAGCTAATTTTCTGCGATCACAATCACCCCATATCATTCTTTAAATTTCCAGTCATAATAATCCCCCTTAATTCCAAGCGCCTTCACTATTAAACATCGAAACTTTACAAAATCTAAGCAGACAAACCCTACGAAATCCAACCACGGGCACATCCCCGAATAGCCGTTCCACTAAAAACACGAACTTTGCCAATGCAATCCCAATATACATAAAATAAGATGAGAGCAAAATCTCAGCTGAAAACCCGGAATATAAACATTAGTGCGCATACCCTACGGAGAAGATGTTCTTCGGGAATTCCTGAGACTTTGCCGATCTCACCGGGCTTAACCTCCATCAAAGCATCCGACGAGGCAGAGAACGGTCTCGAGAGTGAGCTCAGAGCCTTGCGAAGAGCTTGACCATGGCTGCACAGTCGTTGCAGAGAGCTTGCCATCTCTCCAAACTGAGGATCTACGCAGTGCAAGAGCTATCAGCTATGGAGCGGAGCGTAAGCGACAATTGTCTTTTTCACCTTCCGACGAAACAATGGTGAAGAATTTTACAGCTCGCAATCCTTCTGTACGAATTCTTTTGGGAAATTGCACAAACACCCTTCTAATTTTGAAGAATATTGAAAAGTGCACGGGCAAACTGCTCGCTTCGTACTATCTAACAAAATTCCAAAACAAATCTCTACTTGACACTCTTAAGGCTGCGTGTTAATGTGTTAGTGGACTTAGGGATCACAATCAACTGGCTCATGGGTCAGCTCTTAATATTTTTAAAATATAGAATAATTTATTTTTTAATTGAATCAGGATCTGAGTTATCCAAACTTAGACTTACTTGAAGGCCAATTCTTTTAAATAAAATTATATTATTTTATTTAGAATAATTAGATTTTGAGTTTATCTAAACTTAGGCCTGACCAATAAATCGATCTATTGAAATCAACTAAATTTAAACACATAGGTTAAAAATTGTCAATATGTAATTAGACTATAATCCAATTTATAAAATTTCTTGCCATTTATACTTGTTCTTTTATTAAAAAACTATTTGAATGTGTATACAATACCCAAAACCTTCTTAATGTTAAAATCGATAAGAAAATATTTATTTATCAAAATTTGGGACTCCAATTTGTTGTGACCACGACTTTATAGATTGCATTGATCATGCATTTGCAACACTAAATTCACTAGTTGTTGCAACACTAATCAACCAATGTACATATTGGTCTATCGATATGACACATTATTCGACTAGTATAACTAGTAAATTCATGGTACATTAAATTTAACAACTTTAGTCCACATTAGTTGGCCACTAACTTGCATAAGTCGATCAATCATCTAAAAAAACATAATTTTAACATATTTAAATGCTCGAACTCAATTTGATTAATGCAAATATAAATTAAAAACTTCATAAAATATTTTCCAAATTTTGTTTTAAAGATCAAGGCTTATCTCTTGATGAATAAAAAGGGTAGTGTAATGAAGTTAAATGAAGTGTCTATATATGGTGAGTCTTTTGAATCATCAAATTAACAAAGTGAGATTACAAATAATAATACAAAATGTAAAGATCTTGAAGACCCTTTATCTTCTTTTATTCTTATCATGATCTTCATTTTGTTAGTTGCGTACTTCAACTCTTTTTCAATTTCATACACTTTTTTCTTGAGTTTATGACTTCATTTTGTTCTAATGTTGCTTTTCATCAAATAATAAACATGTCCGTAATAATTACATTTTATCATCAAAACATCATTAGGAACCTCCCTTGCCTCAACAATCATACTTTTTGATGATAACTAAACATTCGTGATATTAGAGAATTATGATAAAATTAAACATACAAACAAATATAATGATTTACTCCCTTCTTAATTCATGTATAAAACATAAATTTAATATCAAGAACAAAAGAGATTTATGATTTCAAAATTGTTCATACATAAAGATAACATAAATTTACTCAAGCATATCATATAAAGATAAACTGCAAGATATGAGTATCAATTTTTCGGATTAAAAATGTGTTTCATTAGTCATATTAGCAAATAATTAACAAAAATAATATTTCGACTCGTAAGAGTTTTAAAGAGTAAATCACAAAATTAAAAAATTTTAAATAGTTAATATTAATTTTAAAATTTTTAAAATTTGGATTCTTTTTTATATATTATCCCTTTTACTTGCTATGAAAATCACTATCGTTGGTAACAAAATGTTTAAATTTAAAATTGAAATGTATTAATTTTATAATTAAAAACGGTAGGAAAAAACAAAGAATTTTTAAAATTCATAAGTGAACCTCAAATTGATTTTTTAAGATGGAACAATTATATTTATATTAATCTAATTACAAATTCATAATCTAAACTTTACTCACAATTAATGAGTTCTTAGTTTGGGATTTATCGTATAATTTATGCGTTAATATATTACAAAATATTTAAGTAAATTCTTATTGTTATCACTTATAACAAAATAATAATTGCTATATTTTTAATAGGGTGCAAATTTAATATAAAATATAATAGTAGAACTTTAATTAAACTTTTTATAAAAAAGTTACAAATCACATTTTTTATCAATGTTTAAAGAAATTATTTTTATAATTACATAATTAGACATGTCATCACATAAGATTGTTTAATAATTTAATAATTATAAATTAAAAAATATTTTTTATAATTTATTATTATTATTATTATTTTGAAATCTTAAGGTGCAATTTAATATCATAAATAATTGCATAAACTTATTTAAATTTTTTTGGAAAAATGTTAAGGTGAGATGTATAACTTTAGCCTAGTTTGGGGGAAGTAAGGTAATATAGCAAAGGTCATGGGCATCAGCAAGCAAACAGTAGTTACAGTGAAATTTTGCAAATGAGGAGTTAAAAAGGTCATATTTTCATCTAACGGCCAAAACATAAAGTCCATAGAAAACATGTTTCAGTCTCTCATTCTTCTCTCTCTCGCTTGCAATTCCATGTAGAAAGTATAGATATCTGTGTTTACGTATAACAATAATCCCTATGTGAATTATTCACTCCTTGCCTGTTCCTCTGGTCAGGTACGAACAACCTCAGCCCAGCACCTGAAAGATTGTATTTTGATCTTATATTTGAATTTTACATTTTCCCTTTAGATTATTTGTTGAATATTTCTATCTTCCTTCTGTTTTTTCTCATGATCTCTACTTAATCTCCTGTTACTGGGTGTTATTTACGTTTATCTGGGCAGATTCTTTTTTTTTTCTTTTTGTTTTTTTGTTTCTAGATGATATTGGCTTTTGCATTCTGGTTTCTTCTGTTTTTGATGTTTAATCTGGAATCAGAAAGTCGCAATTTAAGTGGAAACTCGACGTTGGGATAACTGGTGTATCACAATTTAGCTTAAGTTTGTTCTTGCTTTCCTGTTGAATCTTTTCGTCTACTTTTACGCGTTTGTGTGTTCGTGTGAACTTAACGAGAAAGAGAATTTGCTAAAAATGGGTTTCAAAGTACCGCCCTTTGGCTTAGGATTTATGTAATTTTTTACATTGAAGTCAACCCTTTTTCTAATTTCATTTTATCGTGAATTGATTTATAATGTTTGGTTAATGCACTCCAGTTTTTGGTTCCATTGGTGAAGGTGGCGAAGTTGAACTAATAAAATTTTCTTGGAAAAGGCATTACCTATTGATGGGTGCTCCTAAGCAGAAGTGGACAGCTGAAGAAGAGGCAGCTCTTAAAGCTGGAGTAGCTAAGCATGGGATTGGCAAATGGCGCACTATACTTATGGACCCTGAGTTTAGTGCTGTTTTGCGATTACGCTCGAATGTTGATCTCAAGGTATGCATGATGAGAGGGAAACCTTAAGAATCTATTATTTGTAGATAGGAGAGAACTTAGACTTTTGTTCAAAACCTAAGATTGTTTTGATTTATTTGTTCATGCGTGAGTTGGTCCTTTATGTGTCTCTCATCGTAGTGCCTTGTTTGGGTCAGTAAATCATCTAGTTTATTTGCACAGGACAAGTGGAGAAATATTAATGTTACTGCAATATGGGGGTCTAGGCAAAAAGCAAAACTTGCACTAAAAAGAAATCCTCAAAATTCCAAACGTGGTGATACCTCCAAAAGTTTGGACGTTGTTCAACAAAGCAATGATGAAGATGCCAAGTCTCTTACAATTTCCAATGGAACACCAAGAAATGGTTCTTCAAAAGTATTAAATGCAAGGTCACTTGCCTTCTGATTACTCATTACTCTTTTTTTTTTTTTTGAGAAATCTCATTACTCATTATTTGCAGTTTCATTTTACTGCATATGGAAACATGTTCATTGATGATATGTAGGAATTGGTTCAGTGATTACTTGAACTGCCAAACAATGTTATTTCATTTCCATGCTCAGTTGGTTAATCAGAAACAGGGTAATTCAAAGCATCCATGACTTTCCTTGTTAACTTTCTGTTAGCTCTTTTATAGTGCTACTGATTCTAATCAGAGGAAGTTGAACAGTTTTCCTGCTGACTTTCTCTTACCCATTGAACTGATGAATAATCATCCATGGGACATGGATTATCGGTGATCATCTGGACAATCCCCAAGTATCTAATTGTAATGCACAAAAAAGCTGTTTTCTAGATCTACGGCGCTAAAGTAAGGTTTGGCAGTAGTTTTACCATTCTCATGCAGGAAAAGACAAGAACGAGTCGTTGAAGTAATTGCCCATAGTGGGGTTTTTACAAATGGAAAGCTTTCAAGATAAAGCTAGTAGCCAATCATAGTTATCTAATACAAGGCTTTTCTCACTAATCCATTTTTATTGAGGTAGATCTTGACATAAATGTTTTTCTCTCAAGTCTTCTGTCCATATAGCATTATCAGCCTTGTTAATTCTGAAGTTCTCACCACAAACCTTCTACTCTGAAGATCAGTAGTCTTTGTTATTCGTAAATTTACTAAGTTTGAAATGCTCATGATTAACTATTGGAGCAAGCATATAAGTTGAAAACTTCTCTTTGATTGCCAAATTTAGTTGTAACAATTGGGTGCTAAGTTTTTTGTGGGCCAAGAAACAACGTAGCTGACTGCCTTGCTTGTTGTGAAATTTAAATGGTTCCCATATTTAGTAAATCATGCATCGTTTTTCTGACATGCGTAGCTTCTCATAGATATGAAATTGATGTTGCTGGGACTAGCATTTTTTCTTAAATGGGTGATGATGATACTCTTTATTGTTTCAGGTTGGAAAATGTAATACTGGAGGCCATCACCACTTTGAAGGAGCCAAGTGGCTCTGACAGAGCTTCAATTGCTTTGTACATAGAGGTACATTTATTCATAAGAATCTGTTGCTGCATGGTGGAATTATTAATTACTGCATCCCAAACCTCAGATTTTATTTCTACGACTTCCTAACTGGTTATTAAAATGTCCCCAAGCTTACCGGGTAAAGATTAATTACTGCATCCCAAACCTCAGATTTTATTTCTAAGACTTCCTAACTGGTTATTAAAATGTCCCCAAGCTTAGTGGGTAAAAATGTGAATTGCTGCATCAAATACTGAATAAGGCAAATTGCAGGCCTTTTTAGTGCCTAATACTTGCATTAGGGTGAAACTTACTCCATGTCTTCTCATGAATAGGTCTTCTGTCTTTCTTTCCTCTTGTTAGATTTATTAGTCATTCAAAAGAATTTGTGCTCTTGTGCTTTTCTTATGAGACCGAAAATTCATGCTTTCTTTACAATCGTTAGTGGCTAATTAGTTTCTGTTACAGCTTGTTCCAGTTATTTCTTTCTTTTTTGCTTGATTATTTGATCTTTGCTTAAGTTTGGTGCTTCTTTTGCTTCTCGTTCTGGTTCTTGTTGTAAACCTGGTTTCATGAATAGGTCTTCTGTCTTTCTTTCTTCTTGTTAGATATATTAGTCATTCAAAAAAATGTATTGCAAACCTATAATATTTGTAGAAGGTTCCACTCATGAAGAACTTTCAAAACAAAAGGCGTGAGGACTTGTTTCTGTTGTCAATATAGTAAATTTGATATTGCTAATGCCAGGTTAGACAATTGAATGGAATTTCTGTTCATGGATATCTACTCTGTTCATGGATATCTATGTATGATAGTCAATTTCTTTCCTTCAGCTTGATTATTATTCTGATATTATCAACTTGAAAAACGATACAGGACAAATACAAGGCGCCCCCAAACCTCAAAAAGCTATTGACTGGAAAGTTAAAGCTTTTGACTGCAAACGGAAAATTGATCAAGGTAATCTATTTGCCAAATAGAATAATATTCAAAGAAGTGTCTTTTTCCCATGTTCCAACGGCATTTTCAAGTAACACATGTTACTGAATGCAAATAGTACTCTGCAGAATCAGTAATGGATAGTGAAAATTTTTCTGGAGAGAACCTCGGAAAAATTTGTTGTGGATGTGTGATTCTTTTATGATTTGAGTAAGCATTCGATGCATTCATGGTGCACAAATGAGTTGGAAGGAATTTCTGGATGTTTCTTAGAGTTTTCAAAGCTTGAAAGTTTGACAAGGATAGACCATGTATTGTATTTTGATATACCATCCCGTTTTCTTATTATTACAGGTAAAGCATAAATACAGATTTCCTCCTAGTTCAACTGGTTCTGAAAGTATAAGTTGTTCTCCCCTTCTACTAGAAGGAAAGCAGAAGGATTCTCCAAAGCCAGAGAAGAGTAGTGCTGAAATCCTAAATAAATCCCAGGTAAATCAAGAGTTATCAAAGATTAGGGGCATGACTGCCCTAGAAGCTGCAGCAGCTGCTGCAAAAGCTGTTGCAGAGGCAGAAGCTGCAATAGCAGCGGCTGAAGAGGCAGCTCGGGAGGCTGAAAAAGCAGAAGCAGAAGCAGAAGCGGCTCAAGTTTTTGCAAAAGCAGCAATGAAGGCTTTCAGATCTAGGACGTGCCATGCCTGGTAACCATCTCCCTTGTCAAGTGTTTCTGAAGTTATTCTTAAATAAGCTATTCCGTAGTCGCAATGCAGCATAAGCTTGTGTTATTTCAGTTTGTTACTTACTTTATGAGTATGGACAAATAGAAGTTCTGTGTTCTGTTCAACCTTTTTTTTGTTTCACTCTTTCTCACCTTTGAACCATGTGAAACTAAATAGTTTCACATATTAGCTAGAACGAGCTAAGAACTTTATGTATTCACATTTTTCTTTTAAATTCAATTATATGAGTTTGTAGTTGGGTTATCAATTGGCAAAGCAGGTATGCTCGTTTTGATTGATGCCTATCCGTTTCTCCATGTCATGATTTTTTTTTCAAACCACCTTCATTTGACACGAAACACTAAAGGGGAAATGAACCCACCACCTAATCAGCCTTCTTTCTTGTTGCAAAGCTTAATCTGATACTACAATAAGTTAACGTATTTAAATATCCAATTGGTTTCTTAAGGTTGTCACCTTTGGTATCCATTGCAAACTTTGTGCAGATGACAGGATCTTCAAATGGACAGTATTCGATTATTTGGCAAGAAGATACATCGAACATGGCATCATCCAGTCACAACTACATTAGCTGACATGTCTATATTGTATATGTAGTTAGGGTTGTAAATCTCAAAGATAAACATTAACCTATGTAACTTACTCTTGCTTGCAGCTGGACTGTTTCGACTATATGCATGTAAGTTTTAGACTTGTGAGCTTGAATGAGTTGAAAATTACAGAAACTGGTATAACATTCAAAAACTATGATATTGAGATGAACTTCTTTTGTGGGCAACCATCCCTGCAGGGACAGAGAACCCGTAATTGTCTCGGTTGTGCTGGGGGCGCTCCATGGAAGCAGATGATCCCACCTTTGTTAGTTGGATAGTTTGTCAGTAGATGATACGTACTTTTCTTTTTGTTTGTTTGTTGAGGAAAGAATGACAGTATATTTTAAAATGTCTCTTCATCTCGTCTTCATATTTGCTTAAATCAGTATTGGAAGTGTGAATGCAACGAGCATCCTAAGTTATTTTTGCAGCGAAAGGCCAAGTTTGGAGCTTTCATGGGTAACCTTAAACCAGGTATAAGAAACAGAATGCTGAAGCACCCTGACATTTATCGTCTTCATCAAAATGTGAGATTTAGAAAAGCCTGATAATACACAATCTTAGCCCACTAAATAAAGAGACTATTTGATTGATCCGTATGTAAATGTCGCATTGAGATATTACAAAAAAATCAAATAAACATAAAATATGTTAAAAAACTTAGAATAAAATAATAACAAATAATTAAAATGGAATAATAATAGCTTCGAAAAATAAAAAAGCTACATATTTTTATTAAATGATGCAAGTTTAGAAGATAAGTTATTAAAAAAAATAACAGGACAAATATACCTTATGTGTGTTACAAAGTTATGTTTATACTTAATATACTGCAAGTTCTGCTAGCTTTTTCTTGAATTGTGCGTGTCATCCTTGTGCAAACTATGTTAATCTGCTCTATATTATTCTAATTTTATCGGATCTCCAAAGGAATAACCAGCAGCTATTGCATCATAAGAATTAAAGGTTGGTTTGCTACTTTAAGTTAATGATGTAGTTTTATTTAAGTTACTTCGATGAAACGACAAACCACTACATCTTTTTATTAAAAACTAAACCAAACACGTGTCTTTACTTTCGAGAAGTGGCACAATTGGAGCAATAGTCCATCCGTAGCAATGAAAATAAGAAGCTGTGACCAAACTTCTACTGTCGATGAGGAGTATCACAGTATTACTTCTAACAAGTACTATTATGATGCTTAAAAGCCATGAATGATCAAAACATATAAATACAATCTTTACCAAAAAAAAAAATGTATCAAAAGAAACTCACAATAAAATAGGGAGCAATAATTAGAACTTCAGCGAAAAGAAAACTTATCAAGAAGATACGAACGTGAAGAGTTTTTCTTTTTTTTAAATCACCAAATTATTGAACATTCGGTTATTTACATCAATCATCCGTTTACGGCAATAGTTCATTGTAACAAGTAAAACACAACTAAATGCAATGAAAATAAAACAAGTAATTATTCATAAAATTGAACAGGTCTAATCCGCTTAGGCTTAACAGGGCCAGCCCTCCTTTTACATTCAAATGGAGAAAACTAAGACAAAAAAAGCACTCACCTTTCATCCACTCAAAACCTAACAAACACCATAAAAAAGGAGCAGGGGAGAGAGTGGTATTGAAATAGAAACAGACGAAAAAGGTTCAAAGTTGAAACAAAAAAGTTTCGGACAAAGTTCTTGATTCGAGTCGAAACTAGGTAAAGAAAAATTAAAAACTTCAAGAGAAAGAGCTAAACATAAAAAAACAAAAGGGAGGACAAGCACAAGAACAAAGTAAAATCTAACAAAAAAAACAACAGGTTCCTAATTCAAGTAGATCTAAAATCTAAACGACCCACAAATCTTTTACTTTGATCGGACCATAAAAATGCTAAAGAAGATCAAAAATTGCCAGATTGAACGATCAAGAAAACGACCACTGGTAGCAAAAATAAATGTTTAAAAATCGCACCCGATATTAAACTAATTAAAAAAAGAGTTTAAAATTTAAAGGTTCAACAGATATGTAATAAATAAAAAGTAAAATTTTTAAATAAAAATAAAAATAAAAGATTTTATTGAAATAAAAAATACATAAATATTTATTATTATATATTGAACCAATTAAAGTTTAAATATCACTTCTTATAATACTCTAAAATTATCTTAAACAAATATCTTTATATCTACTAAATTAGTATTCTTTTTAAAATATACTTCTTTAAAATTTAAACAAAAATGTTTTTTCAGCAAATACTAATATTCTTAGCATTTCAAAGTAATTAAATATTTTCTTTTGATTTTTAAATTTTACTATTTATTTTAAATATAATATAAAATATGACACAATAAATTCCGATTATTCATAGATAGTAATGCTTCAAGTTCCGTTTAAAGAACGGAAGAATGAGTTTTTATGTTAAAACACTCAAAACACACAGATAGCTTTTTAGGTGATTTTGCTTGTTCTGCCATAGCTGTTTGTTAGTTCTACCATACCTTTTCTCTCCTTTGAAGCTTCGGGGTTTTGTCTGTTTTCTCTTCTCCCTTCTGGTGTTTTGTTTGTTCCTTCCCTCTGTTCTCTTAAGGTTTTGCAATTTCTTAATTCTCATCGTATGTTGCGAAGGATCTTTGTTATATTCTTGTATTGGACTAGTAGAGCGATCAATGGTTCTCACTCGCAGATCCAAAAGTGATTAGTTAGAGAAAACTTGCTCAAACTTCTCAAAGAAGACCTCTTGTGTCTATTGTGACCCATCGTGAAGGAGGAGGAGAACCGAATATACGGTAATAAAAACTGGACCGAAAATCAGGCTGGTTTGAAGTCAATCTGGTCTGGTTTTTAAATTTAAATGTATGTATGTATAGTTGATACATCAAATTAATGTGGTAACGGATCATTACACACATTAGATTAAAAATTCCAAGCGCTTCTTGAGACTTCTGTTCCTCTTCAAGAATTGACAATACTATTGTGTAAACATAGCTACAAAAACATTGAAATCTTTACATGGTGTGATGTGAAGATTTAGACAACTATCAACTTATGATACAGTATTTATTTCTCTTGACAATTGAGGAACAAGAAAGATATTAAGAACATTATTTACCCAAAAGGAACTCTAACAGTCTGTAAAAAGAAAAAGAAAAAGAAAAAGCCAACGGTCTGTCAAACATTCAATCATCAGGATGACTATGAAAAGAGACCAAATGACAAATCACATGTGGCCCAATATAGAGCATGTCATAACGAGCAACGAATTGTCAGTAGATCTTCCTATGCAAAATTACGTATATAGATTCTCCAGAGACAAGTAATTAGACTAATATCATCGTCACTATTCTAGCCACACAACAACAATACAATCCACGTGCAAGAAATGCCTTTGCATTTACCAGGATGATCTCCACCAAGAAAAGTTTTTGATGGTAGTATTAGCACCTCTAGTATTCAAATTGAAAAGAAAAGCTGAGAAAAGATTTACTTGTTCTTACAATCTCTACGCCTCTTATCACCATACATCCATTCTACAACAGCCAATGCTTGTTCCCATTTTCCCTTCTCGCCAAGTCCTTCCACAATCCTCAGCATCTGCCGTTCGGTAAACAGCAAACCACATTGCTTCATTATACTCCCCAACTTCCAGTCCCTCGCAGTGACATTTATGCTACTTAATCTAACCACCCAAAACAAATTACAAATCAGTCAAAACAATCCATATATTCAACTTCGAATACAAAAGAATAAAAAACCTCGGCAAATCATCAAAACACCTGGCGACAAGGAACCCAATTGCCTCCTTCTCACTGCGCTTCCTCTTGGTGGGGTCCCAAGTTGGTTGGTTTTGATCATTCAACCAACTACCATCTTCAAACTCAATATCATTATCCAAAATCGAACCGAAAATCAGGGCGGCTCAAGTTCAATCCGGTAGAACCGACCGGTTCAGTCCGGTCTTTAAATCATTGGCAAAAACCAAAAAAGAATCAAACTTTATCCTAAAAACAAGAAAGGCAACCGGAAATTGACCACCCCAGATCAAGGGCAATCCTCTTTTGAAGGAAATCACAATGAAAAGAAGCAGACCCCGGAGAAACTTCACCGTAAGAACAGTATTCAGATTCAAAGGAGCATAAACAGAGCACAGATAAGAACAAGCACAACTAACTTGCCAAATTTTCTTTAAATAATCTCATTTCAGCAATTTGAACATTACATTATTCTACATCAATAAAAAAACTTGGAAATTGCAAAAAGAAATGAAAATTCATTCGAGTACCACAGTAGCTCCCAATTCTTTAAGCTTCTCTAAAATAGGATTGGCTTCATCTTTTGTAAGACCCTTCTTCAAAACAACAGGAGCTTTCTCCACCAAATCTTTAGCCTCCTTTAAACCCAAATCAGTAAAAACCCTAACCTCCTTTATAATTTTGATCTTCGCCGCCGCATCGAACTTTTCCAGTTTTATATCAAACGCTGTCTTCTCCACCGTCGGCTGAGCATCCCCAGATCCGGCGGCTGAACCCGTCGTCAAAATGGGTCCAGACGAAGCTGAGCCAAATCGGTCCAGACCCATTTTCAGCCTGAAAAGGATCGCGTAGTCATATCGTTCTAGCTTGGAGAGACTGAGTAGCTCGTCGGCGATGCGCTCGAGCTTGTTGGTCCGAGACTCAGCCGCTGCGGCGATGAAACGAGCTGTTGGTTTTGGTGATAATACGAAGAGTCCACTGAGAAACTTAGAGGGTAGTTTTCGGGCGATCGTGTACATTGGGCAAAGATATCAATGGTTAGATACTCACAAAGCTTTCTCAGTTGGATCTTCCATTTTTATTGAAGATGGGAATGTAGGGCTGTACTGCGAATTTAGGGTTGTAGAGAAAAGTCACTCAATTAAGGGTAATTTAGCCATATTGTTTTACCTTCTTAAAAATTTATAATAAAAAGCATTATTTTATAATTTATTTATGAATTAACTAAAAAGGATTGCTCGTAACTAAAATACTTAAAATTTTATATAATAGAAAAAAGGGTAAAAGAAATATGTTTTTTATTTAATTTTTTAGAAAAATCAAAACTTCGTTTAAATTTTATTTAAAAATTATTGACTTTTAAATTTTCAAAAATTCTTTACCATAGATTTTAGTGAAAAATAATAAAATACGGAATATAAATATCGAAATTATTAAATGTTATTAATATCGTAATTTAATTCAATTGTTAATACTAATATGATATATAATATTTATATCATGTATATTTTATTATTATATTTAATCAAAATTTAAAAAATTTAAAAAATAACAATGAAATATACCAAAGTTTTTAAAAATTAAAATTTTTAGAAATTATGATTTTATTCTGAAATTTTTAAATAAACCCTAAAAATAACGTGTTAAACATAAAGTTTGAAATTATATAATTAAAAATAATAAATCTTAAATTTAATTAAAATCAAACTTACACTCAAACTCGAATTTCATTTAAATTTTGACACAAATTTAAGTCTAAATCTTTTTTCAAGCTTGAGCTCTAACCTTAAGGTCCCGGACAAACTCGGTAATTACCAACCCTAATTATAATATAAAATTCTATAATTGCTTAGGACATTAAACAAGTTGGGCACAATTAAATCCTCTAATTGAATCTTTAAGAGATAATCAGTAACTTTGGAAATTTAACTTGAGCTTGGTTTTGGGTTACAGTGCTTCATTCAGCCAACCTCAGGTCGGAAGGCGACAAAAGCTAACGAGCAAAGCTTTTTCCTTCATTAAACTCAATCAGAATAAATGGATGCATGCTCAGTAACGTGGAAGTAATCATCTATTTCTTGAGCTATATTTGCACTTTACAAGTCTAGAGACCAATGGCAATTCTCTATTTACGTAGAGCATTATCTGATACTTCTGCTCACTCTGACCGGGAAAACATCAACCTCTTACTGCTTATTTTCCAAGTAATTAGTATTTCATATGCTGAGGGTAACTTGGATGAGTTTGAACCATTGTCATCGTTTACTGGTATTTTGAGTTCCTCATCGAGTTTGTTTCAGTGTCCAGCGGACGGAAATTCTGGGAACTTCTTGTCCAGGCATTCAGTAGATTCCCCAGTTGCCATGTCAACAAAAATCCCCATGTTTGTCAATGAGCTAGTTGTTTCATCTGGGTCACTGCCACTAATTTGTGGACTAGAGATCTCATCTATAACATTGGTTAGGTCACTGTACGACTGATAATCATCTAAAGGAAACATGTCTCAACGTTGGTTATATTGCCGAACAGACTTGCATCGATCTCAGAATTGTTGTCTGCAGCACTTGCGGTTGCAGCAGAACTTGTCCCATTTTCTTCCTTGTCAACGGCGGCCAGCTGATTTGTGGCATTGCAATGCATCTCATGTGAGATTTGCCTGTCAAAAGTAACAAGACTTGCCAATTCTTTGGATGTGCCTGATACGCAAAGAGAATGCAATGCTCTTGATAAGTTTGAGAATGTGTCTTCTGATGTTACTTCACAATTTCCAAGTGAATCCAACAGCTTGCTTAGACTATCCCGACTGACTCTATCAGCGTTTCTCTCAAAAAGATGAATCCACTGCCTTTCACTAACCCGAAATGGGGCATAAGCAATAGCATTGACTAGGGAAACAGCCCTTGCAAATTCCTGTTTAGAAGTGGCTTGAAGTACCATTTCAGTGAACATCAATGGATAAGGAATTTCTCCAGCCTCCAGAATTGCATCAAATGCATGTTCTAGAAGATGAAACTGCAAAAAGAGAGAGCAGATTTTACAAGCAGCATATATTGAATTCAAACAAGAAATTAATTTCATATAGTTGAAGCCAAACCTTTCCAGCTCTAGACGCTTTGACTAGCAATAATGCAAGTTTACTTTGGTTCATAGGATAACCCTGGAATACCATCTCCTTGTACACATATTCAAAGTATTCCCATTGCAACGCTCTAGCTGATGCCTCTAGCATTGAGCTATAGGTGAACACATCCGGCACAAGGGGAGTGCCACCATCTTTGACCCCTTTAATTTCCTCAAACAACTCCTTAGCTTTAGAGAACAAATCATTCTGGCCATAAACTTTAAGCATAATATTTATGGTCCCTATGTTAGGAACACAGTGGGATTTCATGTGCTCAAAAATTGATTTGCAATCATCAATATGTCCTGCTTCCATGGCAGACACTATCATGCCAGTAAAACTAACCTCCAAGGGTTTACTATGGCGAAGCTTTTTTATCCGCTGAACCTGCAGGAATCATCATGAGAAGATAACCTCCCGTAATAATGAACAAAGGTATAGTCACAGTAAATGTAAGCATTAGCTTAAAGTGTTATAGCTAAACAACTAAAAGTTCAAGAACAAATAATGTAGAATACACAGGCACTAACCTCTAGGATAGCATCTTGCCACCTCCCATTGTAGCAAAGGCAGCAAGCCAGTTCATAATATACACTAGCTGTTCCAACCACTCCTCTTCTTTCCATCTCTCTTACTGCTTCCACTGCTTCCGTTATTCTACCTTCCCCCCAAAAGGTTTTGACCAGAACTGTAAAGTTGTGGAATAAGCCCCAGCTCAATTGATATAAACTTTCCCAGAAAGATACCAGGCAAACTACCTTTATAAGTAAGAGCTTTCGGTGTTTCTCCACTTCTGTTCATTTTCTCAAAGAGTTTGTGAACAAGGTCATGCTTTCCTGAATTAAGCATCACCTTTAAACAAAACATCTTGTAAGACTTGGATATAAGAACATGTGAAGAAAGATTGCAACTTCCATACAGAAATTCACTGACATTTCAAACTGAACACAAATTCATCTCTAGATGATAATCTGAAACAGAATGCAACCTAGTTTACAACTATGTTTAGAGGTACATGTCAAGGTCATCCAAAAACCTAGACTCCATGCTGAAAAAGTAACTGGTGTCTGCCAACTAAATTTTCATAGGTCTGCCAACTAAATTTTTATAGTGAATAATTTTCATGCTCTAATATTGACATAAAATCATGCAGTCTCTTTTTGCGTGATAAATATCGATGTAGTTATCAAGAAGCTCCGGTGAAAAGTTAGAAAGCATAATATTTACATTGAGTTTATACTACCCATAATGTTATCCAAGACATATAATGTAGAATTAAGATACTTAGAAGCATCCATACTTGGAACTTAGTAAACATAATGCTGCCATCTATGCCATCAGCAAGTGATTACCTCCATTGCAAGTCCATATGTTGCTGCATTAGGTTTAAGACCACTCTTTCTCAACTGCTTAAACACCCAGGATACACCCTTCCATTGCTGGGTTGGAATACAAGCATTCAACACCTGGAAAAAAAAAAGTTGGAATAGATCAGATAGTTATGTTATTGATATCTGGACCAAAATGCAAGCATTCAATCATAATTCCTTTCTTACAGCATTGTATATAACTAGATCTGGGTCAAGGACTGGATCCCAGTTCTTGTAGTGCAAATTTTTTGTTCTTTTAAAGGGTTTCTGCCTCATGCATTCAATGACTTTAATCAAATCTTTGAGAAGACCAGCTTGACCAAGTGTAACAGAAATGCTATGGTATGCAGCCATATCAGGATAAGTATCACGATCTTCCTGAACAATCACCAATCCGTGAATAATTGGAATACATATATCATAAAAGATGACAATAGACAGGTGCAACTGTATATATATGTACGTATGTATGTATATATAGTTGATACATCAAATTAGTGAGGTAACGGATCATTACACGCATCAGATTAAAAATTTGAAGCGCTTCTTGAGACTTCTGTTCCTTTCCAAGAATTGACAATAGTTTTGTGTAAACATACCTACAAAAACATTGAAATCTTTACATGGTGTAATATGAAGATTTAGAGAACTATCAACTTATGATACAGTATTTATTTCTCTTGACAATTGAGGAACAAGAAAGATATTAAGAACATTATTTACC
>JANZXR010000172.1:3550373-3578867 GCA_027575705.1 Erythroxylum echinodendron
ATTACGTATATAGATTCTCCAGAGACAAGTAATTAGACTAATATCATCGTCACTATTCTAGCCACACAACAACAATAAAATCCATGTGCAAGAAATGCCTTTGCATTTACCAGCATGATCTCCACCAAGAAAAGTTTTGATGGTAGTATTAGCACCTCTGGTATTCAAATTTAAAAGAAAAGCTGAGAAAAGATTTACTTGCTCTTACAATCTCTACGCCTCTTATCACCATATATCCATTCTACAACAGCCAACGCCTGTTCCCATTTTCCCTTCTCGCCAAGTCCTTCCACAATCCTCAGCATCTGCCGTTCGGTGAACAGCAAACCACATTGCTTCATTATCCTCCCCAACTTCCAATCCCTCGCAGTGACATTTATGCTACTTAATCTAACCACCCAAAACAAAGTGCAAATCAGTCAAAACAATCCATATATTCAACTTCGAATACAAAAGAATAAAAAACCTCAGCAAATCATCAAAACACCTGGCGACAAGAAACCCAATTGCCTCCTTCTCACTGCGCTTGCTCTTGGTGGGGTCCCAAGTTGGTTGGTTTTGATCATTCAACCAACTACCATCTTCAAACTCAATATCATTATCCAAAACCCATCTCAAATCATCCTCAAAAACTTGCTTCAAATCTCTCAAGCTCTGTCTTTTCAACACCATCCCTCCATAAAAACCATTGCTTCCACTGGCAATCTCTCTCAATTTCACCTTCTCTATCCCCTCCCATGGTCTCCCCACCAACAAGCCACAAGTACCACTCCTGCTACTACTGCTCTGAGACTCTATAGCCCTCGTGAAGTCTCTGTATTCGTTTTTCAGGGTCTCGAAGTGGAATTCTTCATCGAGAGCTTGTTTCTGGGTGGGAGTGAGTTGAGGAGATTGTTGGGTCTTGGCGGTTTTGTTGAGCTTGCGGTTGTGTTTCTGGATTTCTTTCTTGCGGAGGGAATGGATGATCTTGGGAGTTGGGTAAACGCCCTTTTTGAGAAGCCTTCTTTTTATTGTTTCAACGTTTGGCTCGAAGTGTGGTCGCTGAGAATTTGAGGAAGATACAGGTGCATCCATAGTTATCAGGGCTTATCTGCGGAAGTGAGAAATGCACGAGTGACTGATATACTCAAGAGTCAACAGGCTTTGCTTGCAATTGGATTTGCTTTAATAATTATTCTTATTAAAAATTAATTAATTAATTATAAACTATTTAATTTTATAGATTAAAATAAACTTATTAATTCTTATATACCACCAGACTTTTTTAATTAAATTTTAATTTTAATAAATAAAAATAATTTTTATTATTTTCTAATTTTTTATTTTATTTAATCTTTATCTAATTTAATACTAGCTTAATATCAATTGAACATTTTAACCTTTAATCATTTTATATTTAGCTTCAAATCTAATTTTTAAATATTAATTTATATGTAAATTTATTTATTTTATAAAATTATTTAAATTACTTTAAAATATCATCTAATATTAAAACTCTAAAAAATAACATTTTCTGCCGATCTTTCTATATACAATGTTGCGTATGTATCAATTGCCAATCCAAAAGAGTTACAGGAACAAATCCAACCAATCACAATGAACTGCCAACCAATCACAATGAACTGGATGGATCTTATCCTAACCATGCTGTTTCCTGGATCCAAAACATCTTTAAATTTTTCTTCAAGGGTTAGTCAAGAAAATCACAACCATTCTCAACCGGGTACTCACCAATATACAGAACAAATAAGCTCAAAGGGGCACAAATGACTAAACCATGAAGATTTTTAAGGTTAAATGTGCGAAACTCTGCATCAAATGGCCAACCTGAATCTGCATTTTAAACACAAAAAACGCATGAGACAGGGAGTGGCTTAGTTCTTTGACTTTGAGTGCTTCACAAGCCAATCAATCACGGAGTCTATGTTGGTTGAGTTCTTGCAAGAGATCATAAAGCAACAAACTTCTCTGTCAGTGATCGACTTCAGTCCCCTGCATCGAAAAAGTGTCATCTCTTTTCAATACCCCATCAATATTATCCTTAAAATAGCAAGTGTACCACACTTGTACTCAAATTATCAGGACAAAAGTTGTTCTCTTACATTTCATCAGTTAAAGCCTGTTTCGACAGAGCTCCTGCCTTGTCAATCTTGTTTCCTAGCACCAATAACGGGATACCACTGAGTGATGGTTTGCTCAGCAAGTCATGAAGTTCACCTCTTGAGATACTCAGTAGATCAGGATCCGCAGCATCGACCACATAACTATGCATTAACCAATGTTTATCAGCAAAATACAAAAACATTTCGTCTTAATTTCAGTTCCACCGACAACCAATGTTTATCAGTAAGGTCTGTGTTCCAAAAATGTTCAATTCACATCTAAACGAATACATAAAAGACGTAGAAGTTCATGTCGAGGTCGATTTCATAAGATGCATTCAAGTCAAAGCTCTACAAAAGAAAAACAATTGCATCTGATAATTGTCTAACTAAATATAGACCCTTTGGCGTTGGTCTTAATGAACCAGCTACAGAATTTCAGGATCTAAAAACTTTTAATGACTCTGTACCACAGGATAAAAGGAGGGAACGAAAATAATCAACCGAGTTTCCAGAAAACATTTTTATCAATAAATATTGATACAACTACAGATATTGCAAACATTGTAAGAACTAACCCCCCAGAGAAAGACTACCAGTTATTTGACAATTATCAAGAGCTACATGAGACAGGAGTAAGTGCATACACAATAGCTGAAACTGCACGGCAATATCTCTCCCACATGCTACGGAATCTAGGTTGACCTCCAAGATCCCACAACTTTATGGTGACATTTCCTTTGGTTACTTTCCTCATGTTGAATCCTACCTGAAGATGAATGATAATCCATAGATTGATATCATAGTGGCCAAAACACTAACAGATATGGCACCTATCTTGATTAAATGTAGTCGATGAACTGCAAAAGGGGTGCTGGCAGAAGTGTAGCTATAATCCTTTTGAAATAATGGATTTGGGAAATGAAAGCTGTAAACTTCTGGATAGGTAACTCACCGTAGGGATCATATCTTCACTATATCCTCCGGTCTACAAAAAAGACCAACAAGTTAGTTTGAATCTTAAGTTTAAAACTTGACAAAGGAGCAGAGATGGCACCATTAGATATGCAATTTATGTACTTACTGCAACAACATTTACAAGAGAAGTTTTTCCAGCATTTTGAAGACCTATCAAAGATAGCTCCATCTCCTGCTTGAAAAAGAGGCTGCAATTACATGTACAACAAAAACCTGCAGGATTAGTATCCTCAAAAAATGTCGTGAAATGAATACAGAAGCAACGAAAAAGCTAAAAGTTAGCTTGATTCCACTTCAATAGAAGACAAATCCTTGGGATGAGACACTTTTCGGCAGAGCTAAATAGCAATGGTGTTCAATATATAGTCAATTAGATATGTGCAAATTTGTTATGCAATAAGACACAAATGGATAGAAATGCAACTAGTATACTACCCACTACAAATAGGTAGCGAACATACTACAGCTACATGACAGAAGGCTCACGAATTCCATAACAATGCCTGACAAATACTTTGTTCAAACTTTGACACTTGAGATTTCAAACATTTGTCCTTTTAAATCTGGTAAAATTAAGTATTTCTCAGTCTGTCACGGCCCAGATGCAAACAAGAAGTTGATTGATAAGGTATAACAATCAGAACAAAGTAGGGGAAATTAAAGAAGAGCTTGCTACAATAGGACAAATACAGAGGCCGCATCAAAAAGATCATCAGGAAGACATCTTAAAATGGCTTCTTAGTAGTGAATTTTCCATATCACTCTAGAAAATCACCCACCCTACTGAATGCTGCCAGATTTTTTTCTTTTGCTGTATAGCAGGAATTAAGAGAAGAAACAAGTAAACCTGTTTAGCAGGAATTAAGAGAAGAAACAAGTAAACCTGTTTACACCTTCCAGGAAGGTTAGCAAAAGAAGAGTATAAATATTCTAACGGCTCCAAAGTTTATCAATTTTGTGTTTCCTTTACCGATGCTGTTAGTTTAGTTTATTTCCCTCCTCTCACATGGTGCAATATCTAAGAAACGTAACCTTAGAGCTAAGCTGGATTCCTTTTATCAACAATCTGCACTTCCAGGTGATTTACTGACTTCCTAAAGTGAATGGAATCCCAAAGAGTATTGGACATGTCAACACTCACAAAAATTAACTATCTAAAAGTTGTTCGAGAACTTGAGGAGGAAAAGATCCATGTACCAGAGGCACACACACAAGGAACCAAGTAGCTGCTTATCCACATATGACAACAGGCACAGAATATTCTAAAATTGAGAATCACCACCTTAGCATGTAAAAGAATAAAAGGCACGTAAATTGCAGATATGAAACTTCCTACGGTCATTTTCTTTTTGTTTGTGCAACAGCATGAACAGTAACAGTTTCCACGTTCAAGGTTTTGACTAATTTCATAATGTTAACCTGCAGGACTTCAAATACAATCCTTTCCTCCAAGAAAATTTCTCAATTTATATCTCCATCAATTCAAACTTCCCCCCTATTAGAGGGATCACATTAACTCCATGAACTATAATCAGCATCAATATAAGAAGCACTATTCTACCATTCAGCCACCTCAATTGCACGATTCCATCGATGAAAAACAAAAAAAAAAAAAAAAAATAGAACGCAGGAAGGGTATCATTAAATCAGAGTCCAACCATTAACTGCTCGCGCAAACAAACTATTATGAAAAGAAAGATCAGAAAAATTTTCGGCAAACAGGCCAAAGATTAACCTCCTTTAAAAGTCAAGAAGAACAAGAAAGGTCCCTTCTTACATCAAACCAAAAAACAACCCAGAAATCAATACCCCACCAGTCGCACAAAGGCATGAAACAATCAAGAAATACCCACATATGTTCACATAAACACGTCTACAAATATAAGAAACAAAATGGAGAAGAACTGACCTTCTAAGCCAATTAAGGAAAGCTTCCCATAAGCCCATTACTGATAAGAGAGAACCAAACACAAGAGATCTACAAAGTTTCAACCTTTTCTCTACAGAATAAACAAAAGAGAAAGACCTTTCATAAGCCTCTCTTTCTCTCAAGCCTTCCCTTGTCTACCTTTCCCGCATACAAATAGTCAACAGTATTATTTACTTGCGGGGGTAAATTAGGTATTTTTCCAAAAGTACGAGGATATGATTGGGTCGTTCTTTCGGTCATGATTTCATGGACGGTTCGCATCTCACTGACAGGTGCACACACTAGAAACGCCCGCACTCGAACGACGTAGTTACGGAAGTTTCGCTTTAGATGAACCAATCAGTAAAAGATTCCATGAAGAGGGTTTGAATTTAGTACGACGAGCCGGGAAGATCTTCACTAATGGTTATTGACGCGCGTGAAATTTAAGGAATGCATTATAGGTTGATATGGAACGTGGCGACTTATTAATGGTGAGAGAACCACTGGCTTGTGTCGGAGGTGGAAGTGAGTGATTGTCCAGTGAAATTGGACTGGCAAAACAGAGACATATAAGCACACCTGCCTGTTTAGGGAATGATTGACTTTGGACTGAGACTTGTTTAATTGTTTTGCTACCAACGGAAAGCTAGAGTGACTCAAGTTGACGTTATTTGTTTCTTCCATAATGTTCTTCCCAAGTTGTCCCAAATATGTGATTGAAACTAATTAATGGGATTAGATTTTTCTTTACTAATTATGTTGATTCCATTATATTCTATTAAATCTCACCTATACATTTACGTAAGATCGTAAATCAGATGATTTGATGAGTAATTGATGTCATCGACCTGATCCAAACTTAATTTGAAGTTTTATCGAATTTGGTCATATAATTTGACTTAAATAGTTAAGATCAAGATAATATCATTTTGTATCGTGAAGTTAAGCTTTTTATACTCTTTAATTCAATCTCTTAAACTCAATTTTAATTCAAAATTAGACTTCAATCAAATTAGATCTAGTAAGGCTTAGCAAATTTTGCTATTCTTAAATATTATAAAATATTATTGAGAACACTAAAAAAATTAGTTTTTCTTATAAAAAACTAAAATTAATTACACTATAATCTTATATATTTTTATATTTTTCCATTTCAATCATGACTTTTTAAAATTATTATTTATTTGTATGATATTATTTAATTCACATAATTTCATCCTTGTTATTTTGTTTATTTATAGTTTAAATATGATGTCATGTTACATTTAAAAACTCAAATAATATATCATTTTAGATGAAAACAAATGAAAAATAATGGAATATAATAGAAAAAATTATGTAATAGATAAATAATAATTTTAAAATATGATAATTAAAATAAAAATAGTCAATTTATGATAGATTTTAATATATTGAAATCAAATTTTTATTTTTTAAGTTATAATCTTGTGCAATAATGGGATCTTGACGAAGATTATATGCTCAAATTAGCAACAAAATATTAATGTTCTTTTATAAAATTAAGGATTATTTAATTGATATGAAGTAAAAGAATTTAAAGTTATTTTGGAAAAATTGAGAATATCTTTGTGAGAAACTGACGAATAAAGGGTATAAATAGCTTATTATAGACTATATGTAATGTGTTTCTTAAGTGTGTTGATAAATGTACTATGAAATTTCATATGCAAATAGACGGTTAACCAGTTTTTCTTTTTTGTCCGTTAAACTTATACTGGATTGTAATACAACTCAATTTATTTTTTGAAATATCTACTCAAATATAATTAAATCTCACCCTAATCGAAAGAAAATTAAAAAATATGATATTTTAATGTTGAATAGAGAGTGTTAGACTACTATAACTTTAAATTGAATGACAAAATGGTCTTGTCAAGCAAATATGCGCATTTTGAGAAAAGTAAAAATTTTAGGAGATTCGTATATTAACCTCAAATCTTAAAAGTATACATATGTTTTGAATAGAGTTGGTATTTCGGCCAGCAATTGGTCTTACTTGAAATTAATGCCTAAAATTTAAGTTGATTGTATTTTAGACTTATGAAGTAGGTAAGAACAAAATGCTAGAAATATAATGCCTTTTGAATTGGTATTTAATAAATAATATACAAAGTATTTATAAACTCATTAACTATACATGATATACATGAATATACATAAGATACGATTTAAACTAATCTTACAAGAATTATGTCTATTTTTTTTCTACTATCATAATAAAACGTAATGAGAGAAGAATGTGTGACACTTATATCAGTTACTAACTATCGCAACAAAAGTAATTATATTGTAACATCAGTAAGAGCATGATATTCAGATTCAATACAAGACCGAACAATAACAGTTTGCTTTTTGTTACACCAAGAGATAAGAGAATCACCAGAAAGAAACAATAATCAATAGTATAATAACTAGATGATACTAAGGAGGCAGTGGAGAAGTGTAATCCATAAAATATAGTTTCTTTAATATAACAAAAGTTCTAGATAATGACGGAAAAATGAGATGAGCAAGGAACATACATAAACTAACTGAACTAATGAACAACATATAAGATATTAGACAGAGTAACAATGAGATGGACAAAACTATTAACAAGTTATTGATATAAATTAAGCGGGATCATCAAGAGGAGTGTCATCTAAAGGAGTAAGCTTATAGTTATGTTCCAAAGGAGTTGATACAATTTTACTATCAGTGATGCCAACACGAGAAATTAGGCCATATGCATACTTAGCTTGAGAGAGATAATAATCATAAGAAGTATGAGAAACTTCAAGCCCCAAAAAGCAGTTAAGAGAACCTAAGTTCTTCATTTCAAAATGCTGACTAAGTTAATGTTATAATTCTAAAAGACCAGAGACATTATCACTTATTATTATGATATAAACGATATAAATTAATAGAAGAATAATCCCTTGGTCAATTTGATGAATGAATAGTGCAAAATCATATAGGCTAGAAATAAAGCCTAACTGAGTAAGGGTGGAGCTGAATTTTGCAAAGGAAGTCTTAGGAGCTTGTTTCAATCCAAAGCAAGCTTGTCAAAGCCTACAAACTTTATGAGGACAATGATATCTCGAAGAAGGATGCATGTAAACCTCTTCTAATGAATCGCATGAAGAAATACATTTTTGACATCCATCTAAAAAGTTGCCATTTTCAAACTGTAACAATAGTTAATAAACTACAAATTGAGGTTAATCAAGCTATATGAGGAAGGCTTTCTTTATAATTAATGCCATATTCTTAGTATACCATTTAGCTACTAAACAAGCTTTGTAATGTTTAACAGAGCCATCAGAACAAGTTTTGATTTTGTAAACTTATTTCTAGCCAACATTTATCTCACTGGGAGGAAGATCAACTAAATCAAGTATGATTTTTCTCTAAAGCTCGAAGTTCTTCAGTCACAACTTACTACCAAAGAGGGTCAGTACTTGCCTCATGTAAAAAAGGGGCTTATAGAGAGTTACAATAATAGAAAATAGTGAAAATCAATAAGATGATGAGGAATTTATCTTACCCAAATAGAACAACCAAAAGTGGTATCAAGTGTACATATAGGTGCAAGATCATCAATTTGTGCAGGTTCAGTGGGAACAGGTGGGTACGGGCTTCATATTGAGTACATTAGTGTTACCTGTATCAAAATTTGGAAACAAATCAACAAATTATTAAAGAATAAAGATTCAGAAGTGACAAAGGGATGAGATTTGGAAAGAGAAGAGAACATGGTATTTTCCTAGAAGGTAACATATTAGAAATGCGTAATTTTTTTGAAATAGGATCCCAACAGTGATACCTTTTGTGATCTATCCCATAACCAAGGAAACAACATGGTTGAGCACGAGGTTCCAATTTTGTGCGTTCATGAGATTGCAAAAGAACAAAGCAAAGCACAACCAAAGGGATGCCTGATTGAATAATCACGAGTCTTAACAAACAATTTTTCAAAAAGAGATAAATTATGAAGAACCAAAGTGGGAATTCGATTTAGGGTATACATAGTAGTAAGAATTCCTTCTCCCTAAAATTTTTCTGGATATGAGGAGAAAAAAAGAAAAAGAGCTTAAATAGGATCAAGAATGTGGCCATATTTTCATTCAGCTTATCCATTATGTTAGGAAGAATGAGGACATAAATGTTGAACAACGATGCCTTATTGACCAAGAAATTGAAGTAAAGAAGAATCTCGATACTCTATAGCATTTTTTGTGTGAATAATTTTAATAATGTGAGAAAATTAAGTTTTAATTATGGTAGCAAATGTGATATAAATTTGTGATAACTCAAAACATCGTTGTAAAAAGTATATCCAGGTGAATCTAGAATATGCATCGATAAATAATATGCAGTAATGAAATCTATTGATGGAAGAAATAGGAGAAGGACCCCAAATGTCATAATGAATCAAGTCAAATGGACTATCTGAAATATAATTATTAGTATTAAAGGACAAGACATGTTGTTTTACAAGTTGACAATCTAAACATTTAAATGACAAAGGGGTGCTTTTTAAGTTGGTACGGAAAGAAAGGAATGAAAAAAGGTGGTTGGTACTATATTATAATTGAATTAATAGTATTTTTATATTCCCTTTTGGGGCAATAATTCATAACTCGTAATATAGTGAGGAATGGAAGTCATATCTATTTCCATGACTCACTTTAGTCATTATAATTCTTACTATCATTCCTCCAAGTGAACTAAGCACACCTTTAAACTTTGTAGAACCTAAAAGTACACGATAAATTAAAGATGGAAATTTACTAGTTGAAGCATGACCAAGACACAGATACATGAATGTAGGAATTGATAATTGTAATTGCAGGAATTGATTTTGATGCAAGATGAAAAAGGGTAAACTTAAACAATCAACCCATCTTATGACCTTTTCCAAGAATCTATCTTTTTCTCAAATCTTGTACTAGATAACTAGAAGGGAAAAAAAGTTGATATTTAGTCTACTTCACATAACTAAAGACTGAGGGTTAAGTTGGGAAGTGTCGAAAAGACTAAGAATAGAGGTAGATGCATAACTAGTATGGGTGATGCTTATTTTAGTACCTTTTGCTATATGATTGATAGTAAGAAAAAAATAGGTTTTGGAGAGCACAAGAATTTGATATTAGTAGTCATATGATTACAACATATAGAATTATAAAGTTAATAAGAATTAACCACGATGGCAGACATGGCAGTAGAAGAATTGGAAGGGATAACATAATTGAGTAGTGCCTCGTGATCATTAATAGTGATGCCAGTAAAACCCTTAACGGCAACAACAATGACGGATGAAGAGGAATTAGAAAAAAAAAGACCTATTTGAGTACTACCTTAAGATTGTTCATAGTAGTAGAATCACTAGTAACAATAGCAATAGATCATATTTTAAGACTTTCTTAGATTGAAAAAAAAGCGATCTTTTAATTGAGAAGGACGTGTTAGACAATGTTCAATGAATGACCATACTTATAACAATGTATGCATTTATAATAGGATAATTTGTAAAAGTATAAGAATAAATTCTCTGTCTTGATCACGGTGTTCTTATTATATTCTATTAAATTTTATCTATGATACAGTATTTTAATTTTGTTCTATTATATGAATAAAATTTAGTGAAACATAATTATGTAGATAAAACAAAATTGAAATACCGTATCCGAATTGGGGGATTTCATGTGCGAAAGTATGACCATTTTGATGAAAATTCTAACAAAAGTGACTGCCAGGTTGAAAGCCGAGACTAAATGATGGGTCACTGGCTGGTCACTAGAGGAGGGTTGACTCGTCTGGTGTTTTAGCTGCTATTCCCACTTTCAAAACAACGACGGATGAAATTGGCGAAAGGAATATAGAGCAGGTACAGACAAGCAAACTGGGAGGTCACTGAGATTTAATCAGTGAGTAGACATATGGCATCCGGAGGCGTGATCAACAAAAGCAAACTGTGGTTGGTGAATGCTTGGGGATTGGTTGAAGGTGGACAGAAGTTAGGTGATATTTTGGGGAGATGTCCAATCGAACAAGCAGTGGACAAAGCAAACAGATGAGTTACAAAAATAAACAGAGTTATGTCCCTCCATGTCGTGACTTGAGCTCATGGCCGATCTTCCAGGATATGTTTGATAAATTCCCCGAGGTACAGAGCCTGACAAAAGTTTGTGATCGTGAAGAAGACATTGATAAGCATTACGCAAGCCATCTCGGGGTTTGGTTCGACTGTTACGGACATCAATGTTAGTCCTTTCAGTCTTGATGGTGGTTTTAGTACTAACCTGGGTGGCCAATGCTTATCAAGAAAGGGTTAGGAGCTTATCTAGATGTTCCATCACTCCATTTCCATTTCCTGCATCGCAGAGATTGCATATGCAAGATCAAAATGAGTGAATGGGTTACAAAGGAATTGGATTTTGTGATTCATACGCTCTCAAGAAGCATCTACAATTATTTCTCATGTTTGCATAGCTTATGGATCGGAGGAGGAGAACATCGTGCACAGGGATCGAAATAAAAAAAATTCAAACTTCCTAATTAACACAAGCACCTTGTTTAGTTTAAGTTTCCACAGGGACTGCAGCTACCTCTTACTTTAGTTGGCAATGCTTGGTGATGGAGAAAGAAACTTAATATTTAATGAATTTGTTAAGTTTTTTAATCAATATTTTAAAAATCAGATCAAAAGTTAAAACAGTAAAATAAGAGGTTAAGGTTTAAAAGATTCAATTAGTATTAGTCTGTTATAAAGCCGATTTAATATTAAATAAAATTAACGAATTTTAAAAATAGTTAAAATATTTATCAAAAATTTAAAGTTTAATAAAAAAAGAGACGACTAAATAAAAATTAATCAGATTATTTTAGTTTATAAAAAATGATTAGTTTACAAAAACTGATTGATTAATTAATAAATTAATTAATCGGTTATTAACAACAAAAATTGTTAAACTGAATCTATCCATAAAATTAAAAACTGAACTGAAAAGTTGGTCAGTTCAAATTTTTTTCCTCTGAAATCGACAAAACAGGTCGATTTTTAAAACATTAATTTTAATCTTTATTTATCAATAATTTAGAGATTTGTAATTTAAAGGTCAAATAAATAAGTTACATGAGTGTCATAACAAAACAAACTACTAAACTATTGTAGTATTATTACTTAATCACTACCAAACCTATCATTCATAGATTTGAAGAATCATTAATTAATTTCTTTTGTTATTCAACATAAAATAAATTAAATTTATGGTAGAAGTTAAAAAAAAAGAGAGAAGTGAAAATAAAATTACCTAAAAAGGATATAACAAATTTAAATTTTAGATTCACTTGAGTTTTATGTGTTATTTATTTATTACATTTTTTGTTAATTAATTATTTATTTTCTTAAGTGAATCTAACATAATTAATTATCTTTTTTCCTGATCATGATTAACAGTCCATGTATAATTGGATTCTCTAAACTCCTAAATCATTGATAATTAATACGCTTCTAAATATTAATCATTTTGGAGTAATATCAAGAAGCACGAGATAAAGAAAATGCAAATGAACAGAGGAAAGTGTCACTACAGGACATACGAATCCCATTGAGAGGGAGGAGTTGGGAATTAAGAGACCCAACACATCATCTCCCAACAAACATCTTTGATCTTACAGAGATAAGAGAAAGAAAGAGAGAGAGAGAGAGAAAGGAACAAAGACAGCATCTTTGGTCTTAAGTCATCGTTACCTGTCATCAACCGCCTTAGATCCATATTGAACCATAACAATCAAGCATACCCAAATTCAGTATTTCTCCTTTTGCTCTGCTCTTGACCTCACTGTAAATTGCTGGAACTGTGTCAGGAGAGAGCTTTATGGTTCGTGTTGGATGCTACAGTGAAGTTGGATTTGAATTGTTTGCTTTGTTGAGTCTGTTTGTTGCTTGAATTCTAAAAAGTTTCCACCTTTGAAGCCCATGCCTGGAAATTTGGCTCCTTTCATGGTTAGGTTCTTGGCAGGTAAGGTGTTTGACCTTGGTCCTCAAGTGTTGGTTCTATGTGTTTGTTCTTCTTCTTTCGTGTTGGACTTCATTTCTTCTTATGCATTTTCTAAAAATGAATTTAATACGAAACTGGCTGTAGGAAAGAGAGTGTGAAAAGATCAGTTCTTTCAAATTGGGATTCTTAGTTGATCTGCTATTTGGGACAGAACTTCTTTTAATATCGTTAAACGCATTGAATGATAGAGAAATGATGGAATAGCTTTCGATAATTGGTTACTTAGAACAATTGTTCTGCTGATTGTGCTATCCATTTCGTTTTTATGGGAGATTATTACCAATTGTTGTCACTCGATGTTTAGCAAAGAACCATCTCTGAGTTCATATGTGCAATTATTTTTTTGCTCTGGAGTCTTGAGCGTTCTCATCATTTCAGTAACTAATATAGAACAGTTTCGCCGTTGCTCATGTTTGGTCCGGTTACTTGGATCTCTACATGTTCCATTCTTTTAATTGCAGTGTTACATTGGAGGTAAAAGAGGAAAGAAAATGAGGATGAGGAACAAATACAGGAAATCAACCTCTTTCAATTGCATTGCAGGGAGCAGATGGTCATTATCTACAGTGCTTTGGAGTTTGGTGGGATTTCTGCTATTTCTTCATTTATACTCCCTTGTGAACCACTATGGTGCTAAAGGTGGAGTGGCCCAATTTGGTATGAGTCATAACCCTGTCATTCGTGAACTTGAAGAAGTTGAACATGAGAATATTCAAATTCCCCCACCTAGGAAAAGATCACCACGTGCAGCAAAACGACGGCCTCAAAGACCAACCACACTGATCGATGAATTTCTAGACGAAAGTTCGCAACTTAGGCACATATTCTTTCCTGGTATGAAAACTGCCATAGGTCCGACAAATAGTGATAGCAATGATAGTTCTTACTATTACCCTGGGAGGATTTGGTTGGATACAGACGGGAATCCTATTCAAGCTCATGGAGGGGGCATTCTGTATGATGAGAAATCTAGGACATACTATTGGTATGGAGAGTACAAAGATGGACCAACATTTCATGCTCACAAGAAAGCAGCAGCACGGGTAAGTGGGAGATATTCATTTGACCATATTCTATCACCAGCTTCTTGACAGTCCTTATTCCTCTATAAAAATATTATAAAGAATTTATGGCGTCTGAATAGAAAATTCATTGTGTTTTCTTCTTTTAATTTGCCGAAATTTTAAAGAATTTATGGCCTCTGAATAGAAATTCATTGTGTTTTCTTCTTTTAATTTGCCGAAATAGTATAGTTGATTCTGGTTCATAATACTCTGCTTCAGCAACATGTTTTCTGTATTATCGAATTCACCTTTTGGGAGAAATTGTTTTTTGTACCTAACCAGTGGAAAACTAAAGTTCTAAGTGATTCCATTAAATATTGAAAGTGGGTTAATGTGTTCAATGATCACCAAGTAAATATCAACTTTAGTAGTCTGTTTCCATTTTGAGTTGGTATAATTAAATGCCAATTGTAACTTGGTACTGATCTGATTTATAATATCAATCATTCTGATGTAGGTTTGATATATAGAGTACTTATGTTCTTTTGGTTGGTCTTAGCTTCCATGTTTTGGAATTGCAAAATCTACTTAACATTCTTTTGCCTGGGTAGTTGAGCTGTTGATGATATAAAGTTTCACTTGAAGTTTCTGGCATTCAATTGTGTGGTTCACAGATTGATCTTTGGATTTGTTTATGGTAGTTAATACATACTTGATGGAAATTGAATCTGGTGGGATGGTCAAATATATGAAACTGATGTTTGGATAACAAAGGTGGTGTTAAGTCAACATGTCTGTTCAAGGTCTTATATATTGTGGTTCAGCAACATCCCTGTTTCCGTATGTTTTGCAAGACCTTTTAGATAAAATAGTATATGCTTTCGAAAGGTACTTGAGGGCCTTATTTCCTTATATAGTTGCTCGGAGCTCTATTGAAAAATAGTTTTCTCTTGCAGAGCAGGCTAATAGGTATGATTCCTTAGATTATATTCTTCGATCTTCCCATTTTCTGGTACAACTTTCGATCATTGTCCATTTCTCTCTTAAGAAACTAGTTCTTGCATAATTTCATTTGACTGGATTAAGTTGCACCAGTCTAGTCCAAAGCCTCAGAAATCAACTGTATTGATTAGTCTTCGATTTCAGAACTCTTTTCCATCTATGGTAGACATAGCACCAGCAGTGTAGTGTGCTAGTGAGCAGGAGAAATACAACTTAATGCCTCAAAATTGTCGTATTGAAGTATTTGCTAAGCACGGGAAAGCTTTTCTAGTGCTTTCAAACTATAATTTTAACATGCACAGGGATTTGATTTACTTTCTCTGAAGTAGTAGTTCTGGATTGTTTGACATTAGTCATGTTCGAAGAATTTAACATGATTATTTTATTTTGTTCCTTATATGGATCAAATCAAAATGAAGTTTCAGGCCTAATGTTTTAAATATACTCATGGAGTTCTATGTGAACTGCTAGAAAATGTCTAGCACCTCATAATGGTCTTAATATATTGGCTTGTGCTCATTAATCTTGATTTCGCTATGTACATAGCATGTAACACGTTTTGTCTTTCGAATATAGCCACTTATTTAACTTGACATGATCTTTTTATGCACTTTGGTTTAGGTTGACATTATTGGGGTTGGTTGCTACTCCTCCAAGGACCTATGGAGCTGGAAAAACGAAGGTATAGTGCTGGCGGCAGAAGAGACAAATGAAACTCACGATCTTCACAAATCCAACGTGCTTGAGAGGCCGAAAGTTATATACAATGGATATACAGGGAAATATGTAATGTGGATGCATATTGATGATGTCAACTACACGAAAGCTGGTGTTGGTGTTGCAGTTAGCGATTACCCAACAGGTCCTTTTGATTACCTATACAGCAAACGACCGCATGGGTGTGACAGCAGGGATATGACAGTATTCAAAGATGATGATGGTGTAGCATATCTCATATATTCCTCTGAGGACAACAGTGAACTCCACATTGGACCTCTTACTAAAGATTATCTTGATGTCACACACGTCGTGAGAAAAGTTCTTGTCGGACAGCACCGGGAAGCCCCGGCTCTCTTTAAGCATGAAGGGACTTACTACATGATCACATCAGGATGCACTGGCTGGGCACCAAATGAGGCCTTAGCGCATGCGGCTGAGTTGGTTATGGGTCCATGGGAGACGATGGGAAACCCTTGTGTTGGAGGGAACAAGATATTTCGACTGACAACTTTTTTTGCACAAAGCACATTTGTCATACCTTTACCAGGATTGCCTGGTTCATTCATTTTCATGGCAGATCGATGGAATCCAGCCGATTTGAGGGACTCACGATATGTGTGGTTACCTTTGATAGTTGGGGGACCTGCCGATCGACCGCTTGATTACAATTTTGGATTCCCAGCTTGGCCAAGAGTGTCAATCTATTGGCATAAGAAATGGAGACTTCCTTCTGGTTGAGTGTAGTAAATAGCACGATTACTATGGACTTTAGTGTATAATAATGTTAATGCTATCTGCTTATTCTTTAGCTGGTTTCACTACTCTTCAAAAGCATTTACTCATAACCCAAAAATCTATTTGTTCAGGTGATGTTACTATTAGCTTTGAAGAAGTGCATACCTTTTATGGATATGTGATGAACTCTCTGCATCTTCAAATACTAGGCTTAATTACAGTAAGTAACATGGTCATTTCAGTAATAGTACAGGTTGCACATGAAGAAATGGCAATGACCGGGGAACAAGGTGGATTGGATCTCTGGGAAACAAAACTTGAAAGAGATGATGAACAATGCTTATGATTTCCCCTGTTCTGCTTCTAAATTCGACAAGAGATTTTGTTGCTTTAGTAGGTCAATACTAACGGAAGAAGGGAAGTTAATTTAAGAAATCTCAGAAAAATCTCTTGAATATTGTAATTTTCGATTTTTTTTCTAATTTTCAGTTTTTTTTAAAATATTTTTAAACAATTAGTTAAAAAATACTGATAAAATATATGTGATATGAATATTAAAAATAGATTAATCAAATATTGTTTATATAATAATAATTTAATTTTTCGGGGTCAAATTTAAAAATTAAATTAAATTATTGTTAACATTTGATCCTGACGAAGAATGAGCCAAAAACTTATAAAGAGTGGCTTGGTTAAAGAAACCCATTGAAGTCATAGCAAAAACAAGTCTTTACGAGACAACCCAAAATTCGGTCAACTATCCATAACCTAAACAAAGCTCGGGTGAAATTAAGTAGAGGTCCGAACTGTCGGATGTTAAATAATCAGTCATTATGTGTATTTCGCCATTATTTTTTAATCAAAATTTATTTAATGGCAAAATACACAATGACTGATTAACATTGGTAAATGTTTTTAAACTACAGTCCTAAGTCTTTTACTCAAGTGGAGAATGTCCAACTATCTTTTGCCGACTTGACAAGGGTTGTGCAAAGGTTTAATAGCCCAAATGGGCAAAGCAAGACTGTCCGGGATTGGGCTCTTTTATTGGGTCAATCACATATTAAAGCAGAAGTGGCACAAGAAGGCAGGTTGTGAGTTCTAGTGATCCACCTAACACTGTCAAGACCAGTTGAGCCTAATTTATTATTTAATTATAAGTTATTAATTTTGTATATATCAATGCATCATTAAGAAGGTACACTTTAGAGTGATCGGTAAAGTTGTTTTTTTGTTAATACAAGGTCATAGGTTAAATAACATGTTTATAAAAATACAAAAAATGCATATATTATGACCCTTTATCTAACTTCGCAATACAGGACTCCTGTAAAGTACATTGACTTCAATGTGCACAATCTCTGCCTTTAAAACTATCTAAATTCTTTCATTGTAAATACAGTTTATTTAATTTAAAGTAAAAAATAAAAGTCAATTAATTAAAATTTACGTGAAATTCAAAATTATTTTTTTAAAAAAAGTTTAAATTTTTGAACCAAAATTTGAAGATATAAAAGAGGTTTAAATATTGGTTATATTTTATTTTTTATTTAACCCAAAATCAAATTGAATTTGAACCAACAATCAAATAACATTACAACATGGCAAGCTTTTGGCGTCCATTCTGATAACTATATGATTTGTGAGAATGACAAGCAAGTAAAGACAAGATAGAAAAGGTTCTTCCGGAGAGATACAAGGTCGGTGTTACAAGTCCATGCCCTTGATTTATATAATTGTATAGATTAATTATGTAAGTCTTTGTAACCATGTGAAGAGTAAAGACATATACGATCGTATATACACTCGTATAAATGACATACAGAATCATGTTTGATGATTGTATAGCTTTCTGTAATCGTGTAAGTCTGCGATTTAAGTGACATTAAAAAATACGTGGTCACTTACGCGGTTATGTATGTGATCGTATATATTGTAGAAAACTTAATTAAAATTGTACAAGAGAAAATTTAGTTTTGTTCATTGGAAGACACAAAACACTAAAAATTTTGGGATTGAGTATTTAGTTTGTTGATTTAAATGTCAACTTTGATTTCAATCTTCGAATCTTTGTAAGACATCGTGTTATTATATGGTGAGAAATCAAATCTTGTAAATTATTATTTGTCAATTTAGCCAGTGATTTTTTTTTCTATTTTGAAGGATTTTTTTAAGTAAATATAAGTGTTTGTTTTTTTGTTAAGTTTTTTATTTTCTTACTAATATCTTTTGATTAAACTTAATTAGAGTGCTTTAATGTTGTGAAAAAACTTAGAACTGTATTTTTTGATGTATTGTTCTCTACTTCTGATAACTATATCGTCTCATTACATGGTAAAATAATTTAGGATGTTAAAGTCTAGAGCTTTTAAAAAAGGTATGCAACCACTTACATCTTTTGTTCGAGTGTGGGGAAGATGCTGCAGCTTATCAGTCACCCACTAGAAATAATGAAGAAAAAAGAAGTTTTGGTTTGCCAATAATACCAGAGGCTGAAGTACACATAGCATGTGCTCTAAAGGCCATAAAGCCGAAAGCCATTGCACGGAAGTTAAGCTTCTAAAGCCAAACCAGAAACCACCACTCCTTCCTCACTCTTTTTCTTCAAAACTTGGTCCCATTTAAGCAAAAGCTTCAATGGCTACCAGGTCTTAGTCAATGGTGAAAAGGAAATCAAACGACTTAAAGCGTTTAACCCCATTAAAGAAGATATATGGGCCTATGTATCTTTTAATTTTGAAAGAGGAATTTGCAATGGTTATGGTCATGAACATAAAGCAGCTACTTTTATTGGCGTAGAACATCAAAAAGGAAATAAAAAGACTTTGAGTGAAATGGCATTGGAGAAAGAAAAGTGATACAAAGAAAAAAGAAAGTGAACAAAAGGAGTGGGGTAATGTTAAGCTGGAAGAAGCAGGCAAGTCTCATCAAAACGATTGAGATGTGAAGAGGAAGCCTAGAAAGAAGCTCCCACTAATAGGAACTTTCATTTGGTCTATTTTCAAAAGGCCGAAAAAGCACCAAGCTTCTTAAACGTCCTTACCACTCCCACCATGAAGGGAATTGAAATTGCTTTCTTGAGGTTGGAGGGGCCACCTCTTTAGATAAGAGAGTTGGTGGTGGGATCCTTTAGTTTATCAATGGCTATAAAGCTGGTGTGGAAGATGGACTATTAGGCCTCAAAACAAGATTTTGAGAAACACCCTTATATGCACAAGAATATGCTGGCGACTACAAGTTAGTTTGAGTTAGAGCTCTTAAAAAATCGGTTTCAAACAATTCGGAAAAAGGTAAAAATTTTATGATCATAACTTGGTTTGAATTTTTTTTTTTACCAAGCTGACCTGGAATCAAACTGAATTAGAAAACACCCAACTGGACTCAGAAACGGATTGTTCGATTTTAACTAAAGACAAAGGGTCATTAAATTACACAATCTTCTTCCCATCTCTTTTCCTTTGTAAAACCAATTAAAAAACAATAGCAAAGAAAAAAGCGCAAAAAAGAAAAAAGCGCACTTCAAATTAAAATTTAAAATTACGTAAAAATTTTTCTTTGCCAAAATTTGAAACAATGATTTTTTTTCATTTTTAATTTTGAATCGGATAATTTTAATCTGTTTTAAATGTTCGGTATTGAACAATTTTAAAATTTTGAATTTTTTGTCAGATTAGGTCAACCCAGATCCATATTTGATTTTAATTTAAACAAAAATTGGTCAAATCGGTTTAAATTCGGTCAAAAAAATTTTAATCCGTATCTAATTTTTTCTGAATTTGACAAGGTGGGATTATCGGATTGGACAAAATTTTGCCAGACCTAATTTGAGTGATTAAAAGTAATGATTTTCTATTCTCATTGTTGCCAAAATCAAATCAAGAGTCTAAATTTTAAGACCTTTTGTTTTAGAAGTCCCTCTAAAAGCTTTATTGTAGGTAAATTATAAATAACGAAGAAGAGATTTCTTAATTTTGAGTTGAAATTTCTCTAAAGGTCGGATTATTGGATTGGACAAAATTTTGCCAGGCCTAATTTGAGTGGTTAAAAGTAATGATTTTCTATTCTCATTGTTGCCAAAATCAAATCAAGAGTCTAAATTTTAAGACCTTTATTTTTTTGAGAAATCCCTCTAAAAGCTTTATTGTAGGTAAATTATAAATAACGAAGAAGAGATTTCTTAATTTTGAGTTGAAATTCAAGTAATTATTTAAAATATTTAAATGATCCTAACTTTAAATTTCGTTAAAAATTAAAATTTTCAACATTTTAACACTACTTTTAAAATTCGGCATAGTATTACAAAATTGAATAAAATTTGATTTTTTAAAATTACCCTTAATTCTATAAGTAACTTAATAAATAAATAATTTACAAATTATTATGGATACTTAAAATTTTATTTAAATAGTAATTATTTTATAAGAAAAAATATAGCTTTTTTTATAGTTTCTAGCCCATCATTAAACTTACTAAGAAAACTTTGAAAGTCTTTCCTAATTCTCTTTTTTATAAAAATTTTACTCATTTGGTGGTAAAATTATATATAAAAAAAAGGGCTAAGTATAATACAATGATTAAAAATCAAACAGATTTGACCGATTTAACAAAAAAGTTTTTGAATTGTTCAACTTTTTGATTCAATTTTTAACTTTCTAGTTCGATTTATTTTAATAACTCTTGTTATTAAAAACAACTAATTTATTAATTAATTAGTCAATTTTTATCAATTAATAAGTTTTTATAAACTAAAATAAATGAATTAATTTTTATTTAATAACCTATTTTTTGATTAAACTTTAAATACTTCGATATATAAGGACAATCTATCTCAATCATATTTCAAATTCTTTAATTTTATTTAAACTTTAGTCAATTTTATGACAGTCTAATATTTATTGAACCTTCTAAATCTTAAACCTCTTGTCCTACTTATTTAATTTTCGGTCTGATTTTTATAACAACGGTATATTACATTCATTTAGGAAAAGGGTTCTATTAAAGAGTTAACCAATGCTAATAACTTTTGTGGTAGTGGTGTAAGATTCTAACAAACTTTTAATTAGTTATTACATGTGATTAAGTACATCACTCGTATTCGTTGATGTCACCAAATACCAAACCCATTTCGAAACTTGGAAAAAACAAACAGAACACCAAATTTTAAAAGGGATAGAACCAAACCATTAAAGTTAAGAAAATATGACTTTGTACCTGCTTTTTGTCTCAATTGTCTGCTTAATTCCAGAGACAGCATTATAAGTCAAATGTTGGATCCTAACATCTTGTAATATAAACCAAGACATGAATATCAAACGTTATATCTTTTCATTAGCTCTTAATTAGTTGCATGTCTTTTGGCTTTAGCAGAGTGAACAAAACTTTCATCCCAAAATTTGACCAATCTACTCAAATTAGAATTGTGAAGTGTTAGATTTGCGGAGTAAGTAAAGTAAGTTAGGCGATTTAATATAATAAACACTCCAATAAAAATTTAGCTAACATAGGATTTGAGAAAGTCTAATAAAAATATTTATCAATTAGTCATAATTTTTACAAAAAATTATAAATAAAGACTCAACTTAATCTTTTTATATTCCAAAATTTTATTTGAAATTTAAATATATGAAAATGACTCTTTAAATTATCCCATTTAAGCTAATGTTTGGTATAAGAATTATATTTTTGTTTTAAACGGAGGAACCTGCAGTCGCTATCATTTGGTTACACATTGAGTAAATTTCCAGATTCATACAATAGTTTGCAAATTACGTCAATCGGATACTCTATACTAAAAAAGTCCTATACGACAGACTCGATGGAGATAGCATAAGTAGGAGAATTCGAATATAAGATTTTTTAGATCCATGCCCCTCACTTCACTAACTCCACTACCCCTAAGAGGCGTTACAAGAACTATATGCCAAAATTGAAGAAATCTATATATACTTCAAATTAAAAATTATATTTAATCAATCCGTAAAAAATAATGTTATGTAATCAAACATAGGTTGATGAAAAATAAATAATTTAAACGGAGGAATCTGCAATCGTTATCATTTAGATATTATTGGGTAAACTTTTGGATTAACGCAATAGCCTGCAAATTACGTTAACTGGATATTTCAGACTAAAAAAGTCCTATACGACAAGTTCGATCGAAAGAGCATAAGTAGGAGAATTTGAATACAGGACTTTTTAAGTTCATGCCTCTCACTTCACTAACTCGACCACTCTTAGAAGGCGTTACAATAACTATATGCCAAAATTGAAGAAATCTATATAAACTTAAAATTAAAAATCATATTTAATCAATCCGTAAAAAAATAATATTATGTAATCAAACATAGGTTGATGAAAAGTAAATAATTTACTTCATTTCTTTTCAAATCAAAGCAAATTCCCTACCCAAACCTTTCTCTCTTTTTTTTCTCCAACATCCCCACATATGATATGATCACTTTCATGCACGTGTCAAAAGTACCAATCACACGTGCCATCCACTCCACTAAACTTCCACCCAAAAAATCTAAAAAAGGGAAAAGAAGATGAAACCATCACGCTGATCAATCAATCAGAAGGGTCTCCATGCACAAGCCCACACGACAGGCTGGTCCTTCCAAGACAGGAACATACCACCATCCCCGCACTGTGTCATTGACCAACCCTCCCTATACCTCCTCAACAAGGAGCGTACGTCGTCGCACAGCTCGTCGCTGAAAGCCACCGGAGTGAACCCGCAGGCGTGCAACCGTCCCGACCACCGCGACGCCGTCTCCCTCCGTTCAACGGAATCAGAAGGTGGACATGCTATCAAATCAACGATGGCCCTCCCTGCTGCTCTTTCAAGCATCAATCTTTCATTGCTTGTTCTTGGGAAGCTCTCATCTAATGACTCGAAGTAAACCCTAAACCATCGTAGGCATTCTTGAAAACCTTTTAAGAACTCTAACCCATCAATGCCCACCTCGAGATCGGCTTCCTCTTCGACCACAGTGATGATTCTCGGCTGTAATCTTCTGAAACTTGAGATGACATAGTCTCTGCGATTGGACACTGAACTGATCGAGTGTAAAGCGCCAACGCAGTTGATGGCCAAAGCTTCATCATCTTTAATGTCTAACTCGGCGAAGTTTAGGTCATGTAGATCACCTGCGTGGTGTATGACATTGAATTTAAATGGAACACCCATAAGCCTTGCAAATTTTTCCATTCTGTTTCCTATTTCTTTCATTAATCTTTGAACTGCAGCTAATCCTCCATTGCTTGAACTAACTGCACTGGTTTTGGCTGTCACAACAGTGGTTAACCTCAAGTGGGGTGTCTCGTCGGTGCGCGTTGCGAGAGCTTCGAGCAAAGTAGGCCATTGGGTGCAATATGTGTTGCTTATATCAATAATATGCAATTTATTTTCACCTTCAAAAGCTTCCATGATTGCACCATTACACGAAACATGACCAAAAGTAGTCCAAGGACTCACCTCCTGAAACTTCAATACCATTTTCCTTGTGGACTCAAAAGAGCATGTTTTATCCGAAGCTGACGCTAAAGTACGGTAGCATCTTTCTCCAGAATCAGTCATGCGACTGAACAGAGCTTGGAGGAAGTAAGAAGCAAGCTTTTGTTCGGTGTCACCATAAGGAGAGCCTAGTTCGTTAAGCATCCATATCAACTGTTGAACACGAGCGCTGTTCCTATCGGCGATGGCCCGAGCAGCTTCGAGTAGGACGTCCGTGGACCAATTGCTGGAGAAATCAAAGTTGAGGTCACGAGAAAGAGAGAAGGAGAAGTCGGTGGAGTCAAGTGGAGGATGAGTAGTTGTTTGGGTGCTGGTGTTAGTAGTAGTGGTAGACGATGGAGTGTGTTGATGATGTTGTTGTTGATGGTGATAAGGATAGTAATGCTTAGAAGAAGACGAAGAGAAGTCTTCTTCATCCATGAAAAAATTGAAGCATTCTTCGTCTTCTTGCTGGTACTGATAATGGTTACTGCTATGGTTTTGTCTTGAGGATCTGGAGCTACTGGAGGTTCTACTAGTAGAATTGAAAGATTGATCAGATTGCTGGAGGTTGACTAGCCTGAACAAGGTATCCATTTAAGATATACAAAGACCCACATCAAATATAAAAACTTGGGTTGATGATCTTTTGTAGGAGAGTGAAGAGAGGGATGGGTGTTTGCGTTTTTAACTGTGGAATTGGGGTAGAGAAATGATTAAAGGTAGGATCTTTCAAGTTGGATTTTCTCTCTCTCTCTCTCTCTCTCTCTCTCTGTTGGCTGCAACCCTATAAACTTAAGATAATTTAAGAGTAGAATAGAAGAGGTACAGATACAGAGAGAGCTGCTGCTGATAAAGGGTAGAGGAATCTATAAGAATATAAATCTACTTTTCTTTTTGTGTAATCGATGAGAATAGTTCAGTATTCCTATCTTTAATACACAAATCATAGCATATCGTATAGACTAATATAGGTTACTCTTTAAAAAGACATAGAAGGTGGGTATGGAATGGTTAATGTATAGAAAATAGGTAAGTGTTGTCTGACAAAAGATGAGAGGAAAACGAAGAAAAGGGAAACAAAGACAACAATAGGGTACGTAAGGGATCATAGATTTGGTTAGTGGGTTAGCTTTATTCATGCCTTACATGGAGAGAAAGACATTGAAAGTGTTTTGAACGCATAGGGTTTTTTTTAGTGGATGGTGAGTAAGGTGCAGGCGTGCCAATAGGGTTTAGAGAGATAGAGAGACAGAGAGTTGTGCTAAAGCTGCCGGCGTGCATATCATCATCAAAACCACTCTCCCAACACATTCTTTTGCCTCCTAATCCATCTCCAAACTCTGCCAAAATTCTTACCTTTCCCAACTTCTTTTCCCTTTTTCTATAATCTAACATTAACCCCTCCACATACCATACACCACTACCTATTTTATGCCATATACTACTACTAATTCCCATACTTTCTCCAAAATCTAGGCCGTGCATGGTCTTCAAAAGAGTGGTTCAAATAATTTTTTAAAAAGACATATAGTTAATCAAACATTAGATACATGTTGAAACTTATTTTATATCATGTACCAATAATTCTAATCTTTTTTTTTCTAAAATCTAGGACATGTATGACTTTGGTTCAATTAATGAAATAAAATTTTAATTTAAAATATTAACTAGTGAATTATAATAAATAAAAATATAATTCATATTAATGTTAAGATGACAGGATATTTTAAAATTTATTTTTCACTTAATTTTAACTCATTTACATGTTAAATAATTTATTAAAATCACCAAATTTAAATTTACAGATAGTTATATATATATATATATATATATATCGAAAATTTATACATCTTGCATCTAAAATATAATAATAATATATTTTATTTATAAAAGATCTAGTACATGCATGCTTGTCCACTTTTTTCAGTATAATATACATTTCTCAATGAAATCCAAAACCATATTTAGCTACCTCTTCTATCTCCTCCAATTCCATGTCATAACACAATCTCTCAACTCATTTGACTTGCACCCTTGTTTTTTTTCAGAGTTGTCTTCGTACCCCCAACTCCAACTCTGTTCAATGATCATTGCATTTTGCATCTTCAACCACAATATATACAACTTGGTCTTTTGTTGTCTCTACCTTCTTTGTCCTTACCCTAAACCTTAATTCTCGCCAGAAACAATATCAGCATATCCGTATTTGATTGGCCTACATATCTACATGATGTCCGTTCATTTTTGTGTATAAGTGCTACATATGTAATAGCCTTTTTCTGTAATGTGATTGTTTCAGCTTCTTTGAACTCAAGGTGGAGAGATCCTAAACATATTTTGGGTTATGTGGTCCAGGTTTAGAGAGTAGCTAGGGTGTGTCTACTATATGGCAATATTAGATCAACAAGATCTCTTCTTTTCTTTTCTTTTTTCACCAGGGAAAGAAGTGTTTTGCCTGTTCCTGTTGGGTTCCTGAATTAATCATTAAGTGAACCCAATGTGTAGACAAGTTTTTGTTCTCTTATGTCTAGAGAACCGTTTTAAGGAACTCTTGTTTGTTGGACATCATCATTGCACTTAGGAGGAGAAGAAGGAGGAGGAGCGGGTAAGTTCTCAATTTCCCAATTCAAGTGCTCCCACCAAAGATATACTAATTCTATATATCTTAATAAGGCTGAATATTACGAAACCTCTTTAATTGTCACGTCTTCGTGATAATTTGATACGTCTTTATTAATTTGTTAATTTTTTGAATTTAAAAAAAGAAATAGATAATCAAATAGAATTTTATATAAATACTAATCTTATCTTAAAAAATCCAATTTTGTGGTAAGTGTTGAAAAGTATCGTGTACGTAAACAAAACGTGAAGAGTCAAAGGATTTTGTGTGGCCTAAATTATTGTGATTTTTTTATATATCATAATTATAAAAAAAAATTAGATTGCAGATGGAACGTCACTGCCTTAACTATAATCCAAATCTTTTTCTTTGTTGGGTTTGTTAATGACAACTTTGCTTTCTTACATTATCTCTTTGGACGGTTTCGTTGAATAACTAATTAGGACTTCTAAATCAAGTCGACATTGCGAAGGTTCCTGTTTTGTTACGTAAGCTGAGTTCAATTTCTGACTGGCCGTGCCATGTAAGAAACTAAAGGACTCGGTCAACACGTCCCTTGACCAGAAGTTTTGTGAGGTCGACTGGCGCTAATAGGGTGAGGGTTTAAAATAAGTTTTACTTTTAAATTCAGAGTCGACCCGATTCAAAGTCAATATGTATACTTAGTCCGGTTCAAATTTAATAGGCTCAATCCATTTCAAAGTTAATTGATTTAATTGAATTCTACATGTTGTTAAAAAGTCTAATTCACCTCTAAAAATTAGCTTGAGAGAGAAGTTTGTACACTATTATTATAAATGATTGAATTTACTCATATTTTTTCGATGTGGAATTCTTAACATACCCCTCTCGGCTCAAAATAGGGCTAAATATCTGTTGGGCATATTAGACAAAGGGACAGAATCAGAAACCACTCCAAACTATCGAGACAAACAAGCTCTGATACTATGTTGAAAAGCCTAACTCACCTCTAAAAGTTAGCTTGAGAGGGAAGGTTTACACACTATTATAAATGACTGAATTCACTCATACTTATTCAATGTAAAATTCTTAACACATGTAGAACTTGTGTAAAGATATAGATCATTCATATAATTTACACTTTAGAAAAATCCCACACGCTTTTTAAAATTTTGGAAAAAAAGAAATATTCTTATTTTAGACTTCAAAGGTTACTAATATAATAAACTCAACTTTTAAACTTGATCTAAACGACTTAAATTTAACTTAAATAAATAATATAAGATAATTATAATAAATTAGTCATTTAATTTAGATTTAATTAGTTTAATAAAGTTTAAGACTTGAGATGGAACATCATATAAATAATATTTAATTGCTCCACGTTTAATTTTATGTATTTTGTCATTATTTTCTGTTTGAAATCTAAAAGAAGAGTTTTTAAAAAAATAATAATTAGAACTAAGGGAGTGTTTGTTAGTTAGTATAGGAAGAAAAGAATGAAAAAAAATAATTGGTAATATATTATAATTAGATGAACATTATTTTTATATTCCCTTTTAAAGCAATACTTTGTATCTTTCAATATAATAAAAAATGGAAGTTATAACCAATGTTGCGAATACCGTACAGGACTTGGTACCGGATCGAGTTTTGGAATGGTACTGTACCGGTACCGGTCAATACCAAGTACTGTTTCGGGCAATTTTTTATATTTATGAAATAGTCCCTGAAATTTTGAATATTTGCAAAATAATCAATTGATATATTATACAGTTATATACTGTACAGTTTCCTATTTACAAGATTACATCAACCTTATTTTTAAAAATCATAATAACAAATAATAATCACAATTAGTAATTTAATATAAAATGACAATAATTTTTAAATATT
>JANZXR010000172.1:3591075-3610983 GCA_027575705.1 Erythroxylum echinodendron
TTTTAATTAATTAAATATATAATATATTTAATTGATAGTAAATTAAATAATATATGTTTTTGTTTCATGTTTCAATTTTACTTAGTTGTTTCTTTATCACGAAGTCTTGTTAATATGATAATGGACTATTTTGCAATTTAAAAAATTTTTCAAGGATTATTTCATAAATTTAAATATAACCCGAAATGGTATCCGGTATTGACTGGTATCGGTACAGTACCATACCAGTAGCCAATCTGATACTAAGTTCGATACGGTATTCATAACATTGGGTAAGGTTATATAATCCTTATGAGAGCATATTATAACCTCGTTCCACTCGTTATTTAGTAGGTTATTCCGACCACTCTAATAGCTACAGATTTTAATGTAGTGAAGGAGGGGCCAGAATAGTGGAATCACAGATAGCTAGGTTTCTGAAATATGATGTCCATAATGAGAGAGGATGTTCACATCCTCCAGGAGATAGCAGGATGAATACTACAATTATTTCGTATCTACCCCTTATATAGTCAGATTTGGTAGATGAAGGTCCGAGTACCATGCCTATGTAGGCAGAGGGACCTATACCTGTTCAGGAAGACGTTTTTAAAGTACAAGAACCTATGTAATTACGCAGATCCACTAAAGAGAAGCAATCTACTATCTCATCAAATTACATAGTCTATTTGGATGAGCAAGACTATGACATAGGACATGTGGATCCAGTTATTTTTACAAAAGTCATTTTTGGACCCCTACACGGACTTATGATAGGAAGCAATGAGGGATGAGATGCAATCTATGAGGCATAATAAGGTATGAGAGCTTATTAATTTAACTCAACATGTAGGCCTGTCAGTTGCAAATGGTTATTTAAGACCAAGAAGGACACACAGGGTCAAGTTGAGTGGTTTAAGTCGCGTTTGGTTGCCAGGGGATTCACTCAAAGAGAAGGAGTTGACTTCAATGTTGCCTTCTCTCCTGTATCCTCGAAGGATGCATTTAGTATGACTACGACAATAGTAGCTCATTATGACATAGAGCTACATCAATGGCCATTAAAATCGCTTTCCTGAATGGTGACCTTTATGAAGAGGTCTTATATGGAGCAACCTGAAAGATTTCAAGATCAAGATGCAACTGACAAATTTGTAAGTTGAATAAATCAATAGAAGGTCTGAAACAAGCTTCCAGACAATGGTACCTAACGTTTGATGAGGTTTTGACCTCATTCGACTTTATAGAAAACAAAGCTAATGTTTGATGAGGTTTTGACCTCATTCGACTTTGTGGAAAACAAAGTTGAAAGATGCTTATACTATAAGGTTAACGGGAACAAAGTTATCTTCCTATTACTATACGTGGATGATATCTTGCTCGCGTCAAATGATTTGACTATGTTTCATGAGGTAAAGCAAGTTTTGGCCAAACAATTTGACATGAAGGATTTAGGTGAAACATCTTTTGTCCTCGGTCTACAGATTCATCGAGACAGATCAACACTCATTGAGTCTCTCATAAAGAGTATATATTGAGTGAGTGAGTGTCACAAAGGTTTAATATGGCTGAATGTAAACCTGTTGTAGCACTTATCTCTCATGGTAAGAGATTATCTTTGGCATAGTGTCCAAAGAATGAAATTAAGAGAGAGACTATGGGGAATGCCCCGTACTTTAATGTAACTGGTAACTTAATGTATGCCCAGGTGTGCACTAAATTGGGCATTGCATTTACTCTTGAACTACTGGGTCAATATCTGGCTAACCTAGATGTAAACTATTGGAATGCAGTTTAACAAGTCTTGAGATATGTAAAGGATACCAAGAATTATGCGGTGACATATAGAAAAGTCAATGATTTAAACCTCACAGGGTATATAGACTCTGATTTTGCTATGTGTTTGGATGATTGTAAATCCACTTCATGGTACATTTTTATGTTTGTAGATGATGCAGTATCGTAAAAGAGTGTCAAGCAGACATTAGTAAGTTCCTCGACCATGTATGCAGAGTTTGTTGAAGGTTATGGAGCTGTTACACAGGCAGTTTGGCTCAGAAACTTAATTTCTGAGTTGTTTGTAGTAGATTCAATAGCTAGACCCATTCGGTTATGTTGTGATAATCTCACTGCATTGTTATTTAGTAACAACAACAAAAATATCACAGGGTTTAAGCATTTAGATGTCAAATACTTGACCATAAAGGAGTTGATTCAGAAAGGTGACGTCGAAGTGGAGCATATCAGGACTGAGGAGATGTTAACTGATCCATCGACTAAAGGACTTTGCCCACTAATGTTTGTTAAACATGTATCTAGTATGAGCGTGTTAAGGTCCGCAGACAGCGGTAGTTAGAGATCATTGTATTTGTTCCTTAAATGTTTGTATATTTAATGTATTATGACATTATGGTTGTTTATTAATTTAGATGATCATCTTTTTATCCTCAATAATAATTGTTCTTATGTATAGTCATAATACATATGAAAGCCTTAAGATTTGTGTTGATCTTAAGCATTTTAAGGTCATTGGGCATATATAAAGATTGACCTTAAGCCTATGTCAGTTAGACACATACAGTTTAGTACATATATTCATAAATTTGACATGACATAGGAGGATATAAGGTATAATCTCATAAAGGTTCTTCAATGCAGTTTAGCATTCAGTTAGATAACATAAAGATTTTCTTTAATGCTTTTTAGCATTCAGTGAGAGAAAAAAAGGTTTTCTCTAATACTGTTTAGCATTTGGTAAGAGAAAACATGATTTCTCTGCTGCAGTTTAGCACATGCAGTTTAGCATAAAGTTAAAGAAATCGAGACCTACAAATGAAGATGATACGTATTAAATCATACAGGTATCATCCTAGTTTGCCACACGTCATTTTTCCATTCATGCTAGTAAGGTATTAGAAATTCTTGATTATATTAGACCTGTGTCACACATGACACATTTGTTTGATATTTTTCGGTATCGAAAGTCTTGCAGGATAGAATGTTAGATTTTTATTACCTTTGGATGAAATGTTTTATTTTTTAAATTTAATATCAATATAATAGCGTGACTTAACCAAGTTTTCAAACTAATTTTAAAACTTGAGTCAAAACTGCAATTAATAATTGTCAAAGGGGAGAATGTTAGACAATTTTGTCCCTTCTCATTATGTTGGACATCTATTAATTATATTTTCTGTTTTTTCAACAACTTATCAATTAAATTACGTAATTTGATCAAGATAAGGGTAATAAAGTGACCCAATAAATGATCTAAATCAATGGATCGAAGTTTAGGAGAAAATGGATCTTAATTAGTATGGACCGGACTTATATCGGACTTTGTGATAGGGAAGACCGATATGAAAGTTATATATAAAAGTTAAGGTCTCCTGCAATTGCTCATATCATTAGTAAACATACGGATCCTTTGACCCGTTAAGAGCGATTGCGTATTGAGAAAATTGTAGAAAAGTGTTAATTACGTGTCAGTGAACGTTTTCTATAAAAGTCCTGGAAGATTGAAGCTCGTTTTAGCCACAAAAACCGCTTTAGAAGTTAAGATGAAACTGAAATCAGATTTTCCATATTTCTTATATTTTTAACCCTTTCATGAATCATCTTTCATTCAATTAGAGATTTTATAAAATAAATTCACGACATCTAAAATTTAGCACGATTTCAGGGGACGAGGGGTTTTCGATGATATGGCACTCTTGCCGGTTAATCGCCAATGGACGATAGGACGATGATTTTTGGCTAAGAGCCGCTCTTGGGCCGATGTCCTCTAAAGACTATTTAAGCCTAACCCAATGACACAGAATTGAGTCTCATTAGCTCAAGAAGGAGCCCAATGAAAGTGTACCTCTTAGGGCTTAGAGACGAATTTCCCGTCGAGCTCGTGACAAGGGTTTTATGGGAGGTCCAACGAGCAGTGGAAGTAGCAGCGAAGAAGATGAGAACTGGAAAGCAGCAATCGACTCGATAGCCTGTACCACTGTTTTTGGCCTCCAAGCTTCTGGGACTGTCTCTAATGGCTCTAAGTCACGTGCAGTGGTTCCGGAGGCTGAACATGGTGGAGAGAGCAGTCAGAATGCGCAAAAGGTTAAGCATTATCAGATCAAGGTCAGTAATTTTCCTTGTAAAGGTCACTGCTTTATGGTTTGGGATTGGTTTTGAGTTTAAACAACTGAGATTTTGGAGATTTTTTCTTGGTTTATGTGGCGGGAAATTTCTGGGTTTGATTAGAGTTGGTGAATCCTTGGATTCCAATTTTGGGTTTTTGAACCTTAGTCTGTCAAAGAGGTCTATGAAACTTTGCATTTTAAACTTCATTCTCATGACAATTTGTGCTTCCAAAATCTCTTACGAGTTCTTTCATATCCGAATTACAGGCACAAAAGCTTTTGGATCAGATCTTGGAAAAGACATTAATGGTGGTAAAAGATTCCAATGATGACACTGCTGTTACTACTGGTGCTGCTAAAAATGACGGCGGTGTTCGATTGTTCAAGAATTCTTCCGCAGGAATAGTGTTTGACCATAAAGGTAACCTCATCTGCTCATGTTTTTCTAGTTTGTGATGAGCAAGTTCTTATCAGTAGGTTCAGACTAATCATGTTCAGTGTACTCAAAGGTGCATGGTGACTTGTTTTTTGGTTTCTTAATGGCTGGTTATGATCATACGGAAATTTACTTTCTAAAGCTAAATAACTTGTAGTTTGCTTCGACTTGTCTGATTTTACTTGGAAGTTGCTTAGTTTCATGGGATTATCTTATTGAGTTTGTACTTTCAAACCCTCGAAAGAAAATCTCAAAACATCATTTGCTTGAACAGATTAATGAATAATAATCGCCTTAGTTCATTGAACAGATTAAAGTACGTCAGATTTGGATGATACACAGTATTCAATTTATAGACAGTCTACTATAAAAAGAGTATGAACTGTTGAAAGGTTACACTTCCTGATGCTTTGGTAAAACATTCTGCGTTGCCCTCTGCTTCATTGTATCTAAATACTCAAGGTTGTGTTTGGCCAGCAGATGAAATTCAACGGCCTACCAAGAGACCGAGAATCCTTCCTGGAATAGATATTGATCAGAATTCAAGGAAGGTCCGCATTTCTTCTCCCTCTTCGTTCTCCCCATTGCTCATTTGTCATCAGTTTAATTTTTATGATGTCTTGCAGTTTAGAAGAAAACTCCAATCTATAGCTGTGGACAGCACGGATATAATTGCTGCAGCAAGGATCGAGTCTCAAAAAGCATTAGCTAGATTGGAAGCTAAAGAGGAAGAGAGGAAAGCCAAGGCCAAAAAGGAGGAGGAACGAGTTTCAGAATTGAAAAAGATCAGGGGGGAAAGATGGTTGCCCTCTATTGCTAAGGAAATGCAGCGAGCAGGTCAAAGCTGAATGAAAGATCTATTGTTTTCTTCAAACTATGGTAGATTATCAGCCTATGCTCCTATGATTCACTGTTTCTGGTTTGATTTTATGCACTATTAAGATTGGTTTACTCCCAGTAGGCTTAATCATCGTATATCCTTTTCATTTCTGATTCACTTACAATAAAGGTTGCCTGTTTTGCTTAAATATAATTATAATATTGGATGCTTAAAAAGTAATTAAAAAAAAGACAAGTTTTCACTTGAGAACTCCCAGTCTTCTAATAAATATTTCATCTTTTATTTTTAATTCTTAAAACATCTTGTAGCATAGCAGGATATTAACACCTTAATCTTTCGATTCATACTAAAAGAAAATGATCATATTATATGAAAGAGGAACAATTAGACTTACTGTACCAAATTATGGGTAGGAATGCTATATTCCATCATCGCCCCTACACCGAACATAAACTGGATATAAAAAAGTATCCAAAGTAATATAAACGAGATTTTGTCTCACATCAAAAAAAAATATAGCCTTGACTATATATATAAGCTTAATGAATTACTTCTTCTAGTACCAATTAGTTTTAGGATAGAATTTTATTTAAGTTTATATTTACTCAATTTATTTAGGTCTAATCATATAAAAATTTAACATAGTATCAGAGCAGATTGTTCTTGAGTTATACATCACTATCTCGTCACGATAGATTGTGGCACGTGTTAGGCGGTAAATTAGCCCATACGTGAGGGGGGTGTGTTGAAATATAAATGAGACTTTGTCCCATATCGAAAGAATATATGACCTTGAGCATGCATATAAGCCTAATGAGTTACTCCTTCTAGTACCAATTGATTTTAGGATGAAACTTCGTTTAAGTTTATATGTGCTCAATTTATTTAAGCCTATTCATATAAAAATTTAAAATATGTCTTTTTACTGTAGCCTTTAGGGATAACTTTATTCGAAAAATGAACAATTTCTTTAAGGTTTGGTGCTCCTTTCTTTTAGCTGTGTCATTTTTGACTCTTGGAAGTTGGATTTCGTGGAAATATGAATAAATATGGACGTAACGTAGGAGTGATGGGCTATTTCTTTATGAATATCTGCAAGTTGCTTAACCTTGAGACAACAAATATTACGTTCTTTGGCATCTTCAACTTGCCTTTTCTTCAAATCCAAGACCTCGAAATAGGGAATCTCAAATTACTTTCATTTGTCTCCAAACTTAATTCATGGAAACAGAAAGAAGAAGCCATTGAAGCTCTGTTTTCCTTCCAGGAAGATGGCAATTACCATAGTGGCAAGAGCAGTAGGTGGCTTATTTAGGTGTGTTAGCACGCTATGGGCCCTTCAGGAGCATCGGTTCACAATAGTTTTTGATGCTGTGAGCTTGGTGTGGCGCTTGTCGTCAATGCATTGCTTTTCTGCTTTTCCTCCATTAGAAGACCCCGAGGTCATCATGAACAGGTCTTGCTTTCACCCAATCCTTGTTCTTCTCCGGTGTAAATGTAATCGTGATGTTGTCTTTCTTACTATTTAACTTCTAGCATCTCTACATTCTTTTAGATTTCAAATGTGTTACGAGTACATGGTAAAATATTTTACAGATTTTCGGAATTTATGGGCATGTATCAGCTACGTACAACCAGTAGAAATATTCCAGGAAACTGGAAGTCCTGTGGATGGAGAGCATTTAGCTCTTGTGTTCGGGAAAATGTGTAGGAGAGACTTTGCCCAATACGACAGGGCAGGAGATAAGCCTACTGCTTTAGCTAATTTGCCCTGCAATGGTCCATCCTACAATTTAGTCATCAGAGCAAGTGTACATGTTTTTTTTTTTTTAAAGAATTAAACGTACCTATAAGAAGTTCATGTTCTGTAATTGAATATACTTAACGCAATGGCCTCTTGCGGCGGAAATAAGAATACCAACATACCAAATGGCATTGAAAGCTATATAAAACCAGGCTCTGAAGGAAGTGAACAAACAATAACAATTTTCGCTTCCATACAAGAAATTCAACTGTACATCAACAGAAATCTAGCTTATTTCATGACGAGTCATCATATAAATATGTAATTGCAAGTTTCCAAAGACAATGATGCAGGAAAGAACCCAGATGAGTTTTCTACATGCACATGAAATTTCCAGTGTTAAGGGATCATGCGCTAATGCTTTGCTAAGGGATTCACTGCTTTAATTATTGTTCAGAAAGTAAATTTCCACCAAAGACAACGAAAAAATGTGTTGGAAATCAATTCAAATTTTAGAATTGTTAAAATTCCTTTAGAATAGGTCTTCGTTTGTTTTTAATTTTGCAGATTTTGTAGGATAGTTTTCTGATTTTATTCTATTTTATTATAGTCAAAATATTTGATTTGGTTGAAGATTTACTTTATTTGTAAGCCTATATAAAGGCATAATCAGATAGAATAAATGGATGAGTTAAGTTGCAAAGTTGCATCCCAAAAATTCCAACATGGTATCAGAGCCATAGATTCTTAAGGGACTGTGAGATTGAGTGAAGCAAAAAAAAAAATCCAATGGCTACTTAAAAAAAGGTAGAGTCAAGTGATAGCTTTGATGATAGTGATTCTGAGGAATCGTCCGATGAAGTTGAGGGTGACTGCAAAAGTTGTCGAGAAAATTCCTAATGTAGCTGCAGAAGAAACTTTTTTTTGTAGGTTGGTGAGAAAATACATCAATAATAGTAAGATGATGAGAAGGTGCATCATACAGTGAAGAGAAGGTACTTCACAAATAAGAAGTTTGGAGAGACGTGCTCCAATGATTGCAAGTTGGTGAGAAGTGCATCAACAGGATGGTGAGAAGTGCATCATTTGGTGAAGAAAAATGCTTCACAGCAAATTCTGAAGATGAAGAGATGTGTTTCAGAAAATTTGAATTAAGAGGGAATGTTGGAAATCATTTGAAATTTTAGAATTGTTAAAATTCCTTTAGAATAGGTTTTAATTTGTTTTTAATTTTGCAGATTTTATAGGATAACTTTCTGATTTTATTCTACTTTATTATAGTCAAAATATTTGATTTTGTTGAAGATTTACTTTAATTTTATATTTATTTGTAAGCCTGTATAAAGGCATAATCAGATAGAATAAATAAATGAGTTAAATTGCAAAGTTGCATCCTAAAAATTTGTAACCGAATGAACACAAGGCAATAATGCGTCGTATAACAAAAAGACACTCGTGATTTTCGGAAACAACTAAGTTTCCGCTCATTAGCTTTATTCAGGTGGAAGTGACTACTAGATGGACGTCCTTCAATTTGAGGGTATCATGCTTGGAGTTTACCTTTCTTTTCCAAGTAAGCAATTATTTCACCAGCGTGATCATCAGGAGAAACATTTTCCTTGTGCTCTAATGTTATCTGCAAAATGTAACAATTGAGATTGTTACCCTAACTGGTGTAATAAGTGGAAAGAAGAGATATAGAGGCAATCGAAGTGAATTTGGCCGTGCTTGGCAACTAAAAACAGAATTTCCCCACGTCCTCACTCCGAGTTACTGAGTATACCCTTCTTTGTCGAGTACTGTCAAAGACAACAAGTTTTGACAAGTTAAGTCTTAACTCCGATATGTGGCACATATCTTTCAAAGTCACCGTATACCCTGCATTGGTCCGTATGATGATATCTCCAATTCTCACGATCTTTGTAGTGCCCCTATCTTCACATTGCCAAGTTCTCCCACCTTATACGTTATGAAGAGCTTACACCTAAGAGTGCAATGATATGATGCGGCTGAGTCTGACTATCCACCCGACGATTGGATCTCTAACATAATCACAATCTCCGCTTGTACAGAATAATGTTTACCATCTCTATTAGATGTTGATGCACTAGCTGTGGTATTCCGGTCATCCGCCTTCTTATTATTACTCTGTTTTTGTTTAAGCAGTCTGCAATTTTGTTTCATGTGACCAAGCATACCACAATGGTAACATTTTACCTTGTTCTGAGCCTTAGATCTCCCTTTTGATTTGTCTAGTTCCTTCCATCCTCTATTATGACTTCTGCCCTTGTTCTTTGTGACGAGGGCATTCTTTGAGTTCTCCAAAAAAACTTTTCTTTGCAACTCTTCCAAGAACAAATTTGGCTTTGTTGCAATTCAGAGTCGTTACTAAATTATCATAATTATCAAATAAGGTACATGATAATATTACCGCTTGGTCTTTGTCGCTCACCTTCACACTAACACTTTCGAGTTGACTTATGCTGATGCTGAATACATTGAGGTGCTCTGACACCTTAATGCCTTCCTTCATTTTTAAGGAGTATAATCGCCGCTTCAACAAGTTCAAGTTTAGGAGTGACCTTTTTTGGTACAAGCTTTCCAGCTTCTTCTATAAATTGGCAGCGGCATTTTCTTTCTTCACGTTGAAGATAACTTCATCTGCTAGGTGCAAGCGGATCGTCGACACCGCTTTCTCTTCTAGTTTGTCCCATTCCTCATCCGTCATAGTTTTCGGCTTCTTTTCCTTGCCAAGTATCACCTTGTGTTGTCCTTGCTGAATAAGGACGTCACTAATCTTGATCTTTCATAACTCGAAATCCTTCCTGCTATCAAACATTTCCATCTCCAAGTGAGATTTATCCATAATAGCAGGAAAAAAACAGGCTCTGATATCAGTTATTGGAGGCACGAGATTAACACTCACTAATGATTGAATTATAGATTTAGCAAATAATAACACGAATATAATCCCGAAATATAAATGAAACGGAAATAAAAAAAAGGATAGAAGAACACCCTGATTTTATGTAGAAAATCTTCAGAGTGCATAGGGTGAAAAAACTACGGGGTAATCGATAAGAAATACACTGTGTAATCAACATGTTACATTGACAATAATTAGACACGAACTTATTTTCAGTAACTACCACTCTCTTCTTGAAAACTCGATACATTAATTATCTGTAATTGATATACCTCGTACCTTAATTAATTATCTGTAATTGATATACCTCGTACCTTAAAACATTCTTCCCAATTATAATATATACTTATCGCGTACTCTCTCTGTAGATTACAGTATCATTCTGATTTTTTTTTCTTCTCTCTCTCACACACTCTCCTGCTGACTCTCACTCTCTTCCTTTTTGTTGCTCAATTGCTGAACGAGAAATGACTCTATTTATGCAGCTCAAGTTCTCACCCCCCTGCCAAATATCCATGCGGTGCAATAAATAAGGAGAAGAATTTTATTCCTTGTCATCTCCAAGTCTTCGACAGGTTGTCAGGAGTCAGTCTTAATAACAGCAAGATTTGAGAGAAATGTGCTTACAATTTCCCCTTTTGGGGCCAGAGCATTTAATGCTCATCTTCAACTTGCCTTTTCTTCAAATCCAAGACCTCAAAATAGGAATCTCAAATTACTTTCATTTGTCTCACAAACTCCATTCATGGAAACAGAAAGAAGAAGCCATTGAAGCTCTGTTTCCCTTCCAGGAAGATGGCAATTACCATAGTGGCAAGAGCAGTAGGTGGCTTATTTAGGTGTGTTAGCACGCTATGGGGCCTTCAGGAGCATCGGTTCACAATGGTTTATGATGCTGTGAACTCTGGTGTGGTGTTTGTCGCCAATGCATTGCTTTTCTGCTTTTCCTCCATTAGAAGACCCCTAGGTCATCATGAACAGGTCTTGCTTTCACCCAATCCTTGTTCTTCTCCGGTGTAAATGTAATCGTGATGTTGTCTAAAATTTCTTAGTATTTAACTTCTAGCATCTCTACATTCTTTTAGATTTCAAATGTGTTATTAGTATATGGTAAAATATTTTACAGATTTTCGGAATTTATGGGCATGTGCTACTTGCAACCAGCAGAAATATTCCAGGAAACTGGAAGTCCTGTGGATGGAGAGCATTTAGCTCTTGTGTTTGGGAAAGTGTGTTAGGAGAGACTTTGCCCAATACCACAGGACACGAGATATACATGCCTACTGCTTTAACTAATTTGCCCTGCAATGGTCTATCCTAAAATTTAGTCATCAGGGAAAGTGTACATGTCGGGTTCTCTCTTTTGAGGTCTTTAATTTCATCAAACGTATCTGTAAGAAGTTCTTGTGCTGTAATTGAATATACTTTACGCAATGGCCTCTTGCAGCAGAAATAAGAAAACCAACATACCAAATGGCACTGAAAGCTATATAAAACCAGGCTCTGAAGGAAGTGAACAAACAATAACAATTTTCGCTTCCATACAAGAAATTCAACCGTACATCAACAGAAATCTAGCTTATTTCATGACGAGTCATCATATAAATCTGTAATTGCAAGTTTCCAAAGACAATGATGCAGGAAAGAACCCAGATGAGTTTTCTATGTGCACATGAAATTTCCAGTGTTAAGGGATCATGCGCTAATGCTTTGCTAAGGGATTCAGTGCTTTTATTATTATTCAGAAAGTAAAATTCCACCAAAGACAATGAAAGAATGAACACGAGGCAATAAGGAAACGAGATGTTTCCTTAATGCGTCGTATAACAAGAAGACACTCGTGATTTTCGGAAACAACTAAGTTTCCGCTCATTAGCTTTATTTAGGTGGAAGTAAACTTCAGTGACTACGAGATGGACGTCCTTCAATTTGAGGGTATCATGCTTGGAGTTTACCTTTCTTTACCAAGTAAGCAATTACTTCAGCAGCGTGATCATCAGGAGAAACATGTTCCTTGTGCTCTAATGTTATCTGCAAAATGTAACAATTGAGATTGTTACCCTAACTGGTGTAATAAGTGGAAAAGAAGAGATATAGTGGGAATAGAAGTGAGTATGGCCATGCTTGGAAACTAAGAACAGAATTTCCCCATCAAACATGAGTTAAGATGATCCAAGTTACTGGCCTAGAGACAAGAAAGCACATGTTTACCACGCCTTTGTGCTAAAACTGGACTTAAACATTAATGGAAGGCTGGCACGATTTGAGAGATTATTGTTCATTACCAATTTTGTTTATGCAAATTTCGGGAATTACGAGTGCAATCAGAAAACTTCCATTTGTTCTAGGCTACCAACGCCTAACACTATATATATCAAGACATGCAAATTGAATCCTTCAGTGACATTTACAAAATTCGATTAAGGTAAGCACACACCTCACTTTTTGGTGGTGGTTCATATGGATCATCAATCCCGGTAAAACCTGCAAAGAGCCACGTAAGTAAACATTCAATTAATATTCAGAATATTGTTATCGCAATCCCAATGCAGATATGTAGGCAGTAAGTCTAGGCTAACGATTAATAGATCTGAAGCTTACCTCTGATCTTTCCTGCTCGTGCAAGTTTGTACAGGCCCTTCGGATCCCTTCCCTCGCACACTTCCAGCGGAACATTCATGAACACCTATGATCAAAGCCAATCCAGAAATTTTTATCAGCAACCCATCGTTTTGTCTAATTCAAAGGCTCTCCTTCCGAGAAAGCAGAACTATCCTTCACATGACAGATTGCCAAAAGCAGCACACCTACTTCAATGAAATCTCCATCTGGCAATAGAGCTCGACACCCATCTCTGTCCTTTCGGTAAGGAGAAATCACACTAACAATGCAAATGACACCAGCATCTGCGAAAAGCTTTGCCACCTCCCCTGTGGATCATGAGATTTCCATATCCTCAATCATCAGGAAGATGTCAAGAAAGAAGAATTCGGACAGAAAATCAAATTCCAAAAAAGAGACATAAGATTCAAGAACATTTACCAATCCTTCTTATGTTTTCCACCCGATCTTCTGCTTGGAAACTCAGATTACGGTTCAGACCATGGCGGACATTGTCACCGTCAAGAATGTAAGTCAACTTCCCCCTCGCGTGCAAACCTCGACTCAGTGCGCAAGCCAAAGTGCTTTTCCCTGAATTTATAGTAAATCTCAACTTCAACTTGAGATGAAAACACACATATTCGAATTCCTACATGGAAAGTTTTTAGTAAGCAAGCACAAAATCAATCGAAAAGCTTGACTGCTAGAACTAACCTGAACCACTGAGACCGGTGATCCATATGACGCAACCTTTCTGCTGGAGCAACTCCTGCCTGTCAAGTTTCTCAACTGAAAACTTATGCCAAATGATGTTTGTTGACTTTCCAGTGCCTTCCATCAGATTCCGGTTCTTGTCTGCTCATAAGTAATAATTAAACTTAAAACCGGAGACAACTCCGAAAATGAATCTTGGACAACAATGAAAAAGATCAGTAGTCAGGCTGGGAAGTGGTACATGAACACACCTTGTCTCATCTACTCGGATAGCCTCCGAAGGACCGAGACAGAAATCTCCGCTATGGTTGAGACTCGAAGCATACAATGATTTTTAAGGATATTCATATGTATATATCCTTCGGCGCATACATCATGTACTTATATTATGCTTTTCTATGTCCTAAATAATACATATAAACGACAATTAATTATTACAAAAATCAATTAATAGCAAATACTATTATGGTGTACATAAAAGAAAAATACGACGTCATCTTCTGGAATATTGGAGTATTTTTTCAAGAATATTTTCTAAGAGGAGAAAAAAAGTATATTTATATGTTCTATATTTTCTCATTAAAGTATTAAAAATGGAATCAATAAAAATGTTTGGGGTCATAGTAATTTTCTGATTTGGAAAACAAAGTGATTATAACAGTAACCATAATAGTTTACATTTTGTTATTTATTATATTTTTATTAGGAGTAATTATGTTGATCATAATAACATATTTAAAATGTTGAAATAAAAATTATTTTTAAATCTAACAAAATAAACAAGGTTAGTTTCCAAGTTTTGTAATAAAAGAAAAGACATGGACATGAAGAAAAGAATGATGGTGAAAACCAACAGATCTTTTTCTACATTCAATCATTTTAACATCCATCACCTAGTCAACAAAAGAATGATGGTGAAAAAACAAGATATTTTTCTACGATTCAATCATTTTAACATGCTTCCCTTTACTCAGGACATCCATTTCACAATGCTTCCAGTAAAATCATATTAGCTCTAGTTCAGATATTTTCCAAAAAATCACTGAATTAATTATATTAAAAATATAGAGAATCCTGTCAATAATCAACTTACATAGTGACACGTACAAATACAGTACATTTTAGTGTGTACAACATAAAGAAGAGCCTAGCACACGAGATGACAACAGGAGGCTCATCCCTCTGTCAAAATCTCATTGGTTAGGCTTTTCCCCCATTTCACGCCATAGCCCAGAGGCAATGACTTTTTTTTAAAAAAAATTAAAAAATTGAATTGATAGATAAAAGATAAAAAACAACGTTAGGAGAAATTTAATATTCTTCTTAGTCTCCTACAACAAAAATAACAACATACTACTTAATACAAACTAAACCAATTAGTACAATGGCATAGTAAGCTTATCAAAGACAAATTAATTGTAAAAGAGGTAAAATATCCCTCTCATTTGCACGTCTAAGATGCTAGTGTTTCCAAATTAGGGCTAAGAGAATAGAGGTAATCTAGAGGCTTCCCGGCTCGGTTCTATCATCATATTGACAATATGACAACCCAACTCCTTAAGAATGGTAATATTTGTTCACAAAATAAATCAACTAAAAACACCATTTATACTTTACTCTATAGAAATATTGGGCTGGACGTTGCGTGCCAAGATATATTTTCTTATTTAAGAGGGTCTTTTAATCCCCTATTGTTGGTATTTAGGATTTTTCTTTCTCTTCTTGGTTGATTTCCTCTTTATAGTTTTCACCTATACACAAAAATCTCTTAGAATGTCAGGGATTTGTTCTGCAGCTGATGGAGAATCATAATCTTCTATTGTCAAATCTAGACTACTTTTTAGAGGGGAACCTATTTTTTGTTCTGCATTTTGAGAGATGATATTCCTAGTCCCCCTAATTGTCACTCCATAATCACTGGAATGTACCATTATTGTCTGTTCTTCATTCTTCAGCCTAGCCTTAGAATTCTCATTTTGCCCAACAGTTGCTAATGAAGTCAACATGTTGGCTCAATCCATCTGACAGTGCTCAAAATATTGCGAGGTGAAGTGATGCACTTCATTTTCTAGACCCATGGGAGAGGTGTGTCCAGATGCTATATTGGGCTTACCACCCTCAGTATCCGGGGTATCGATTGTTGAGTTATTAGAATCAATTTGTACACCGACAATCTCATCATTTTCTATTGTAGAAGAATCAACCCCCAATAATTCATCCTGTCATTGAAAAAGTTTTCCTATGGGAACTCATTTCTTGGTTGAATTATGAGGCTTTCAAGGATGTGCCACCTTAATTTCAGATTTTTCAATCTCTTCTATTTCACCTAATTTGAGTATTGATAAATAATCAAGTAATATAGCATTTTTTTTACCTCCACACAGATTTTTATATACTCAATTCGTTCCATTCTAGATGTTTAAGCATCCATACAAAGAGACTTTCCTAAAGAATTTGCTAAAAAAACTCAATCCTTCAATTATCCAAAATTCTAGTGGCAAATATGAAACTGCACCCACATAGGCAAAATTCTACACATTTCCTATCAAAGACTATCCCAGGTTTTCACTTATGAATATGGGTTGACCCCCTATATGTCAATATCTCATTTCTAGTATTTCATTCAAATTACTATCAATAATAAATTTAAACAGAATAGTGCCATCATCCATGAGTAAAATTTTTTTCAAACCTTTCTTACCCCATAGTACAGTAGCCCAGGCATTGATGATTGGAAATGTGGGCCTCTTACTCTAGAAGGATCCAACCAAGGCAGTAGACCAAGCCCTCGCTCCGGCTTGCAGCAATTCAATCGATGGACTGACAACACTATCCTTCATAGCTTCTAGGTAGTATTTCAGATGTATCTTAGGCTGTTGTATGTGAATTTTCTTTATCCAAACACCAATCTTGGGGGAGGGGTTCTGAGAATCTGAAGCTAATGAGCTTACCCTCTTTCCAATTGCATGCTTTTGACAAACCTCTCAAGTGAGCATAGGGAAATCTTTCATAGCCAGGGGTGAAGGTGCTCCATGCCCTTCCATGAAATTCACACTGCTGTCCTCTTGCCTCTTGTCGAGTCTCCTTACACCATTATTCTCACATTGCAACTCCTCCATCTCACACCTTTCTCATAACCCAAATGTGACCCATATTTCTTTATCCTAGAGAGCAAGAGACCCACCAAGCAAGCCAGATTTGCACGACCAACCAATCTGGGTAGCGCAAGTGAGGCTACCCGTCGGAAAGGAAACAGTGTATGATCTGCGCCTGCTATTGGTTCTTCTTCTTACGTTGATGTTTCTGTAGCTGGGTCACGTGAAGAATGCGGTGTCGAAAGCGTCAAAAGTCACGGCGTGGAGAAGCGGCATTGACTATAATTTTAGACAATGACTTTGAATGATGACTAATGGAATATTTCTACAATTGTAAACTCATTCTAAAGGGATTAATTAAACTAGATATTGAATAGGATGTTGCTACCAATTGCACCAAAGTCAATAAAGAGGGCAGCTGATTGCACAAAGTCTGGAATAGTAGGAAAAAAAAGGAGGCCAGCTATGGACAGTTTGTCCACAACTGGGTATACACATATGGGAGGCCTATAAATAGGACTTCCCATATCAATTTTCTAATATTCTAGAAATCTCTTCTTCTATTAAATCCCCACAAAAGTTTAGAAATTGTTTTTCCTATTTAGTGAGAGAGTTAGTGCTTCTCTTTGTAAAATAGAGAGAGGTGTACTATTAACTTTCATAGTGAAATTTCTTTTTTCTTGCCCGTGATTTTTACCCTAATTTAAGAGTTTTTCACGTAAAATCTATCTGTTCATTACTATTCCTTCAGTCCTATTTAACTATAAACCTTGCTCTAATCTGGTCAATTTTTACAGCAAGTGATATCAGAGCAAGGTGAGAAAATTAAGACGAATTTTTTGGCGTAATCCGTTTGGAGTTCGAGTGAGTACAGTGAAAGTTGGTGAACAGTAATCACAAAAGGTAACAACTGTTCATGCATTTATTTTTGCATTAAACTGCACAGTTACTGTAATTCAAGTATACAGGACTATTCACATTTATGGTACTATTCATACATATGCATACAATACTATTCACATATACGAGTACTCTTCATACATATGAGTACTATTCACGTGAAATAGTGGGAGCTAAATTATGTTTGTGACAGAAGCAGTGGCAGCAAAATTTGAGATTGATAAATTCAATAGGAGTAATTTCTCAGTGTGGAAGTTGAAGATTAAGGTTATCTTGAGAAAAGATAATTGTTTAGCAATCATCAGCAAAAGGGTAGCAACATTCACAGATGATAATAAGTGGAATGAGATGGATGGAAATGTTATTGCAAATCTTCATCTGGTACTAGAAGATAGGGTATTGTCAAGCATAGAGGAGAAGAGGAAGGCAAAAGAGATTTGAGATCATCTTACAAAATTATACGAGGCCAAATCACTCCACAACAAAATTTTTCTAAAGAGGAAATTACACACTTTACTCATGGTGGAATCCACTTCAGTGACGGGACACTTAAATACTTTAAATACTCTATTTTTCTAACTCACATCATTGGGGCATACAACAAAGATAAGTAAACGTGTAGACCTTCTACTCCAAAGTCTACCAGGTTCGTATGATCAACTCGTCATCAATTTAACAAACAACACAGACACTCTAGTCTTCGACGATATTGTAGTTGCTATTCTGAAAGAAGAGAGTCGACGCAAAAGTAAGGAAGACAAGCTAGCAAATTCGCAATAAGCGGAGGCCTTGGCGGTGACGAAAGAAAGATCAATAGAACATGGCCCAAGTGGGATCATAGTCATGGTAGATCGAAATCTAGGAGTAAGAAGAATTTCAAGTGCTACAATTTGGTAATAAAGGGCACTTGAAAAAGGATTGTTGGAATATGAATAAGAAATATTCTATTTCTCAGGGAAATGTAGAAACTACTTCAAATGATGAAGTTGTAATGGTCTGTGAAATAGTAATGACTATTAGAGATAAGAGAAGAATTGTTGATGTATGGCTTCTTGATTCAGTATCTACTTTTCATATGATCTCTCGAAAAGACTGATTCTATCAGTATGAATCTGTCTATGGGGGATCTATGTACAACTGTAATGATCAAGCTCTGAAAATCGTTAGTATCGACACCATCAAGTTAAATAAGTATGATGAGATAACTCAGACTATTGAAAAGCTGCGACATCTGTAGGGCCTGAAGAAGAATTTGATGTCTGTAGGATGACTGGATGATCTTGGTTTCAGATTTGAGATTCAAAAAAAGAACGTGAAAGTGATTAAAGCAGCACTGATATTTATGAAAGCAGAGACCATGGTTGCAAATCTGTACGTACTGAAGGGTTGTAAGAAGGAGAGACATCCATTGCTGTGACTAGTCCAAATGACAAATATGCAATGACGTGGTATAAAAAGCTTGGCCATCTGTCAGAACAAGGAATAAAGATACTTGTAGAGAAGAATCTACTTTCAGGTCTCATAAAGGTAGTAGCATTACATTGTGAGTAAGCAGCATCGATTTAAGTTCAACACATCAAAGTTCAGAAGCAAAGAAATTATAGAATTGATTCACTCTGATGTATGGCAAGCATCAGTTACATCCTTAGGAGGAGCAAATTTCTTTGTATCATTCATTAATGATTATTTGAGAAGATATTGGGTGCTTCCTAGGTAGATATGTTTCCAACTTTCAAATTTACAAAGCACAGATGGTACTCAAATATGGTAAGAAGATCAAGTGTTTGCACTCAAATAATGGAGGTAAATATACTGGTAAAGAATTTGATGAATTATGCAAGCAAGAAGGCATCAAAAGACAGTTCATGACGGCATACACTCCTTAACAAAATGGAGTAGCAAAGTGGATGAATAGAACTCTGTTGGAAAGAACAAGAGCGATGTTGAGAACTGCAAGCTCAGTTAAGAAATTCTGGGCAGAAGCAGTCAATACCGCTTGTTATGTGGTGAATCGAGCTCCATCAACTGCAATTGAATTGAAGACACTGATGAAGTTGTGGATTGATAAACTGGTGGATTATTCCAACCTCTATATATTTGGAAGTCCTGCCTATGCGATATTCAATGCCCAAGAAACTACAAAGTTGGATCTAAAATCTATAAAATGTATATTCTTGGGATATACTGAAGGAGTAAAGGGGTATTGTCTGTAGGATCCCACTGCCTATAAGATTGTTATCAGCAAAGATGTTATTTTCTTGGAAGATAATGATCAAGAGCAGACAGAAGATGTTAGCACTTCAAAAGAGGATTTAGAGACTACAACGGTATAAGTGGAAAGGGAATTTGATCAAAATGATTCTTCTGAATCTGCACCAGAGCACGAGGAGCAAGAATCAGTTGAATCTAATGTTTCAGATACTCGGAGATCAACTCGCATAAGAAGAGCACCAAGGTGGCACTCAGATTATATTATGGAGAGCAATATTGCATACTGCCTTTTAACTGAGGACGGAGAGTCATCAACTTTTCAAGAAGCAATGAATAG
>JANZXR010000172.1:3625278-3649487 GCA_027575705.1 Erythroxylum echinodendron
ATCATCTTCTCTACTTCATTTTCAACTTCATATCATCTATAAAGATATTAGAGTCCATGATTACTCATGAACACCAATAACAGAACATACATACATATATACATACATACATACATATATATATATATATGTGTGTGTGTGTGTGTTCTTCATCACTTTCACCCTAATTCTACCCATTTTATAGTCTCTCACTACCAAAATCACCAAATCACGAATATGAACTTCTCCACATTTCTCATTTATTAGTTCTAGTCTTCTAAGAAAAGTTCGAGATCCAACACATATGCTAAGACAAATATATAAAAAGGATGAACCAGGGTCAACAATAAGCAGTATTAGTTTAAAGGTGGCACAAATGGTAACAACGTTGAAAATAAGAGAGTTGAAATTCCTAATTTAGGAGATAGAACAATATTAGGAAGAAAGTATAACCACATTATAACTAAGTATAAAACAAGATAGATTGTTACGCAACTAGGGAGATATCGTTAGAGAGACTGAGTGATACATACTCTTGCCATCAATAATGAGGATATAATTATCTTTCCTGGAACTAGAGAAAGTTAGGAGAAAGATAAACAGATGGTGAATATAGTGAAGGACATAATGTTTTACGAGATCAAGAAATTAATTGTATGTGGTCAACTTTTGTTAAAAAAGGTTCACATTTCAATAGATGCAACTAACATGTTTGTAAAGTCATTGTCTATAAAAAAACTTAATAATAACTTGGATTTGAAGAGTTCTCACATAGTTTGAAGTTGCTAGGGGTAGGTATGATATGAAGTGATTATTGGGTAGACATTAGAGAATTCAAGTCAAGGTAGAGAATTGTAAGATAACCTTATATTATTGATAAATAATGAAATTTTAGAAGGTAAATCAAATTTAGACAAGAATATGAGATCAATCATGGTCTCATATTACTTAGACAGATTTCTAAGTTAGAAGCAAATCGATGACAATTTCAAGCGTTTCATATGCTGAAATTGTGAAATAATTTTCGAAGATATCATTAGACATATGTAAAAATATAATTTTAGTGATCTTAGGATTTATAGTACCAATTTTGTATTGGTTAGGGAAATTTCCAAATCAGAAGCAAACTAGTGACGGTGTCAAGTGTGAGATAGATATTAGATTTATGACATGATTTGTGAAGACGCTTGAAAATAAAGTTTTATATATAGAAATAGAATTTATGTGATCTTATACTTTTACGAGATAACATTTCATTATACTTAAACTTCTTACATGTAATCCTAAATTATATAAATACATTGATAAGAATTCTATAAGGCTGAACTTTTAAGAGATTAAGAAGATTGTTGTTATTGATTTTTCTTGTATATCCTTCTCACCCTAATAAAAGAGGTCTATCTTCTAGCACGTGATCTTAGATTATATATAGGTCAAATCATATAAATTTTGTGTTGTTGCTTATGTTTGTGCGATATTATTTAAAGAATATTTCACGCATATTAACTTGAAATCAAGAGTTAAATATATATTCTTAAACTAAACAAGAGTAAAAGAGTGACATCGATATCCAAATATGAAATGTATTTTTTTCTATGCAATCTTTGAAAAATGATGAACATGCAAAACAAATGTCTAAATAAAGAAAAGAGCTAAAGAATCCCTATCGATCTAATATTTCTATCAGGATGAGGTTATAAGGCAAACTCACAAGATTAGAGCGCAAACTTCCTGCCACAAGTGAATCCTACCCTTGATATTAAAGCTAGAGGAAGAGATTATTACAAATTAGGGATCGCAATGGCATCCTAAATTGAAGTCAACGGGTTATGCCACATTAATTGTGCTTTGAGCTAAATTTAAGCTAGACTGAACTATTAAAATAATATCGTTTCAATATAACCAACTAAAATAACATCATTTTAGTAAAATATAGATTTGGGTTTGTCTAACCTAACTAATTGCTTAAAGATGACAAGCTTAAACTCAGATTACTCAGTGTTTCAAATGTGAATCAACTAAATTTTAGTTCAAATTAGAATTGGCCTTGACTTAGCTAAAAAATGATGTTATTTTGATCTCATTTGATTAATCAAGATTATTTTTATTCTTTCTTCTCCTATTCTTTAAGCATAATTCCATAAATTCTCAATATTTTCTAACTTTTTAATAAATCTTTTTTATAAAATTATTTTGAAAAAATTTTGTATATTGCTTTTATTTTTTTTTTTTTTTTAAAATATTTTTTTTTTTAAAGTCTAATAAATTAAAAAAAAAAAAAGCCACATTGGAGCCCAAAACGCAGAGCATGAAAATCCATGCCCAGAAAACCAAAGCCCACGTAAAACCCTAATCCTTCACCCTATTTATAGCCCACAAAATCGAAGTGCCTTTGCTTCGGCTTCCTCATTTACCCAGTAGCCTTCTTTTTCCTAAAAGCTAGCCACCGGCAGCGCGCGCACACACACACACACAAAACAACGATGAAGTACAATCCTAGGGTTTCCTCCTCCCGCCGTAAGAATCGGAAGGCTCACTTTACGGCCCCGTCGTCTGTCCGCCGTATCTTGATGAGCGCACCGCTCTCCGGCGACCTCCGCCAGAAGTACAACGTCCGATCCATGCCGGTGCGCAAGGATGACGAGGTCCTTGTGGTGCGCGGGACCTACAAAGGCCGAGAAGGTAAGGTCGTGCAGGTGTACCGACGCAAGTGGGTGATCCACATTGAGCGCATTACGAGGGAGAAGGTTAACGGCTCCACCGTCAACGTCGGCATCAACCCCTCCAAGGTAGTCATCACCAAGCTCCGCCTGGACAAGGACCGCAAGTCGCTTCTCGATCGCAAGGCCAAGGGACGCGCCGCCGCTGATAAGGATAAGGGCACTAAGTTCACTGCTGAAGATATCATGCAGAACGTTGACTAAGGAAAGGGAAGACCTTTGCTCATATATGTTCAAGTTTAATGATAGGCTGTTTTTGTGTCGTATGAGATGACATTTTGGATCTGTGGAGTACGAACTTATTTTTTGTTATGGTTAAATCTCATATCTTTTCCGTTTTTTGCCCAATATTTTCCGCTGTTTATGCTTCGTATCTACTTTCGATTTTGGTTGTCTATCCAAACCCTTATCTGTGAGCTTGTGAAATTGGAAGTTCTTTTCGGCTTGTCTTGTAGTTCAATTTGTCATAGTCCCTTCTGGACTTTGGAGTGGATCTCTAATTTCTTTCTGAACAAAGAGCGCGTGCTTAGAGATTTAGATGTGTGCATACTCTTGTCATGTATACTTCCTTTGTATAATTTGCGTATTTAATGTAAACCAAATGCTAATTTATCAGGATCATGCATGAGCTAGAATTTGTATTCGATTCATTCGCTCTCTGCAGGTGTGGAGGATTCGGTGTTCCTCAAATCTCAGTTCTTTTTTCGCTTCTTATAAATTTGTACATATGATATTTTCTGGAACATTATGCAATTGTGTTCTTTACTTGTAGAGATGTTTTTACGCAACTTGCAAGAAACAAACCCTCTAGTATTCTAATACTTTATCATAGATTTCCAGTTAAAGTATTGAATTTTTTTAGTAATGGGTCTAAGTGAAATAGGCGAATAGCATTTGCAATGTATCCTTATTCCCATAGACATTCGAGTTGGTGTTTTATTATAGTCACTTGCACTTGAACATTTTATAGTGATGAGTTACCTGGTCTTTCTTCGTTATGCAGAATGTTCTTAATTTTATTTGACCTTTCTTGTTTGTCTTAGTCCTTTTGGATCTTAATTTCTCGAGTCATGGTAGATAAGGATAAGAATTTCATTGTGCATGTTTCTTGTGCTGTAATTTTTGGTTGTTTTTTGCACACAGAGTTTTTATAGCGGTGAAAGGAAGGGCTGACGAATTTTCTCTTATCAATTGTTAGTATTTTCCTGATACTTATATAGTACCAAAATACATGCCTCCACTTCATGTTGAGAGGAGTACGTTGAAAAATGCCTCCTTCTGAATGATAGCAATGAATTATGATTAAGTTTGCAGCCACCTAGAGACATGCACCTTTCCAAATTGAAGAAGTTTTATGGTATTACTAATGGTGATCCGAGAGTTGAAATTTTACAAATTTTGTCTATTGAAAATATACCAGTCATGGTCTTATAAGTTTATCTTCTGCTACGCTTTTGAATCTACCTTCTGCGGTTCTGATTAATCGGATGGGATGCACAAGGCACTATATGGAGACCTCTGTTATTGAATCATCACTCTGGTAAACGACCTTAAACCCACCTATGATGTCACTTATTACATGCTTATCAACTTGTTTTATGTCGTACAAATTATTTCGGTCATTTCTAGTCATTTAGTCAAGCGAATTCTGCGTATTGCAGGACAATCTTTCATTTGATGTGTTTATTAGTGCGGTATAGAGCAATACTTAATATAAGGTGAGTAGAGAATCATGCAAATTGGGAAGTGGTCGATAAGTAAAAAGTAAAAACAAAACCCACAAAAATACAATGGCAAGGTCTTGGCACGAAATATATCCATCCACGGTGACTGCAAATCTGAGTAACATGCACTGTTGGGCAACTGCTTACTAGCACCCCCTTTTAACTGCCACAGACAGCTCAGAACAAATTTACAAAAGTCAAAATTGTATTCATTTCAAAACAGTGCTTCAAAGAATTGGCTGATACCAATCAAGGTTTGAGAGCTATTGCTAGCCCAAACCTTGGTGTTTTGTCCAAAGCTTTGGTGTCCACCTCACCAGAGATGGTTAGTAGGGATTTGGGTATAACCTCATGTTGTAGCAAAGCCCCCAGCTTCCCATGATTATTGACTTTTGCTTTCACCAATGTCAAATGATCAACAGCATAGGAACCCCCAACAGTAAATGTGTTCTCGTTTGTTGAAAACCTTCTGGTGATATCTGCCACAGCAGCACTCTTTTTCAACTCATCTAAATAATGAATATATGATCCCTGTATGGTGTCTCCTTTGTCACTCCTAAGAAAGAGAACGTATGAAAACAGATACACACAAAACTATTACTTTCTCGTTTCGTTAATTCGACTAAGAGAAGATTTGGGAATAGATTTGATGACTTACAGAATAACTGAAGCGTAAGCATCTGGTTTTGTCACACTAATTCCTGCAGTGTATTTTGAGAAATTACCAGAAGAAGTATCGTAACCCGCCTCGGCACCAAAAGCTATTGTAGGAGTACCTAGAGCGACGGTAAAATCAATTGCAGGTGACTGAGATAGAGCAGCAGCAGCAGTGAATGTTGCATGGTCATGGAAGTACTGGATTTCCAACTGCAAAAACAGATTGTCAAAACTCGAAACCAATGTTTCCGTCTCCACCTAAGCGATAGGTTGAAGCCACCAAGACTGTATTTACTTTAGGATCACTTAACATCAGCAAAAGTAATATTATTTATCAAGTATCTAAATCAACATCTCTTACGAAATTGCTTTACTGCAAAATTCTAGCCTAGTAGGAACGATGACTTCTTACCTTCCCTGAGTTATAATCAGGCACTTTGAAAGAGGCAATGGCATTTGTTGATGGTAGGAGATCAGTAAACGTTATGGTTGTCGAGATCTGCAGAGACGATGAATGTCAAATCCTAACCTTCTGAAGCCGACTGCTGGCGACCATACAAACAAAGAAAAGAAACAACATACGTTAGATTCCGTATCAACTTTAACACTGAAGAAAGTTTTTTTGTACTGGTAAAGTGCTGCCACATCCCCAGTGGAAAGACTTCCTTTCTTCACAGCTGTTGATGTGAGGGCCTGAAAAATCATACAGAAAGGAGTAAAAATGAGATGATAAAGTTCTTTTGAAGAACATTAGCTTTTTGATAAACTGAAAGAGTAGAAGCTTGAATAATAACGTAAAGAGTAGATAGAAGATGATCAAGTTGTTTAAAAGAACATCCGCCCTTGGACAAACTCAAAACCGATCAAAGTCGATAATTTTTCAGACATCAACATAAACCTTAGGGTAGAAATGAATATCACTATGACAGCAGAATCTACTAAAATTTCCTTTAAAGGAAGCTACACTTTACTCTTCTTGGCACACATTTTAGTCTTTGTGCGCAGGTTGAAAGAAATCACAGGAAACAAGATTAATTTCGGATAGAACCATTACAATAAGGAGAGGAGAAAAATAAAAGGAAACCCATCTACACATGGAGGATAAATAAGAACCATAACAATTCCCGATACTGAAAAGAAAACCCCACCAGAAATAATAAATCCAGTATTCTGCAGAACATTTCAATAAGAAAACTAGACAACTGACCTAATCAAGAAATTCAGTCATATGCAGCACCATCACAAAATGGGAAGGCAGTCATGAATCACCATGAATCTCAAATTAAACAAGATAACAGAAATCAGACACGCGAATCTTTATAATTCACCACATTTTCATTCACTTAATCCGTCCAATGCCAGTTCACGCTAATCAAGAAAACTGAAATTAAAAGTAAAAGCTTCGGTTTGAACTAATTGAATTGACCATGCATATACAGCATTAGACGTGACGTACCACACCGGCACTGCTGAAGGTGGAGACGCTGAATTTGTGATCGGAGATGTAGTCTCTAGTCAAGAGATCTACAAATAAGAGTCAAGAAAACATTTAAAGATTCCATCTTTGAAAATCAAAACAACTACCTCACGTCATATACGAATCAATTATACACATAAGCGTGAAGGCAGAACCTCTGGGTTTCTTGCCGATATCTGAGAAGAGTCCCGGGCCGTTGGTCATAGTGGCGGAGAGCGGAGTTGTTGTGGTCAAGGAGAGAGAGAGAGAGAGAGGGGTTTAGTTTTGACGATTTGCTGTCACCGATATTCGTTTGACACCTGGTTCTTCAGCTGCCTGTTTTGTTGCGCAGTAGTACTAAGAAATGGGTTCAACAAAAAATCACATTATTTTTCATTTTTTTAGAGTTTCTATTTTTTTTCCAATTTTTTAAATTATGAAAACTGTAAAAAGGCTGTTTTTGTTTTTTATCTAATTTATTATTAATTTGATATATATTATTTAATATATTAATTATTAATAAAACTATGAATAATTTAATTTAATATTATATATTTGTTATTACAACAACAACAATCAGTAAAAATACTACCGAGACTTGAAATCTAGAGATGCCCATTAGTACCCAATCCTATCCTTAATTAAGAGAGACTATTTTTCAAATAATTTATACGAGGAAAAAATAAAAAATAAAAATATATAATCATCATCGTTATCATAATAACACTAATAATCATAAACTAATCTAATATTATATATTTAATTAATTAAAATTAAATATTAATTAAATTATGAATACTTCAATTTACTTAATAATTTAATTTAATTTTTATAATTAAATTAAATAACTTCAATTTGATAATTATTAATAAATATAATTAATTTAAAATATATTCAAAATATAAATTTCAAATAAAATTTGATTTAATAATTAAAATTTATAAATTTAATATTAATTTATAAACAAAATGTTTATTTTAATTTATTTATTTTAATAAAATAATTTATCTTTAAATTTTATCCGATATATAATTATTATAGAGATAAAAATATAATTACATTAACATTGACAACTTGCTTTTATTTGAAATAAAAACATGAATAAAAAAATATAAAACGAAAAATGAAAATTAAAAATAAAAGTGGAACTAAATGACCCATTAATTTTAATTTAAATAAAAATTAAATATTAAAATATCATAATTTTAATAATTTATATTAAAAATGAAAACTAAAAATAGAAATGGAAATGGAACTAAATGACCTATTAATTTTATTTTAAATGAAAATTAAATATTAAAATATCATAATTTTAATAATTTATATTAAAAAATTATTTTGCAGGCCTTTCAAATTAGTTTTTAATCTTGTTTTCTATCTCTTTGTAATTTGATTAAATTTAATTTTATTTATTAATTTTAAATTGAATCAAATTTACCAATATTAGTTAGTATAATAATTCTAAAAACTCCAGTGATATTATATAACAGTTTCAATAATAAAAATTTTAAACCGTTAAACTTTTCAATTCAAGTTTTAAATTTTCAGCTTGATTTATTATAATAATTCTTATTGTCAAAATTAATCAATTAATCAATTAATTATTTAATTTTTATAAATTAATAAATTTTTATAAATTAAAATAAATAATTAGTTTTTATTTAATTATACTTTAAATTTTAACAAATTTTATATTACATAGCCCACCCTTCTGACGTTTCACATACTTTTTCCTGGAAAATTCCTTCCAACGCGGCCCCAGAAAAAGTGTCAAACTTGAGTGCTACGCCTGTTACTACTACCGTCACCAATTGCACATTAACTTGTAAATAAATGCAAAATTTTAATTAGTGTGTTGATAACAAATGCCATTATGACCAATGTTGCAGTAACTTAGTCATAAATCATAATAGTTCTTCAAAAAGCGAAAATACTGAGGTTGGAAAACAGCAGTCATTTAAGACGATCCAAAAGACCAGGAAATAATGAAGTAATACCGTTACAAGTTCCCAGTAATACCCGCGCCATTGCCATGTCTCCTTCCTCGTTATATTTATTTTCTTGCTCACTTTCCCGGAAACACATGACATGATAGAACTCAGACGCATCACAAACTGTACAGGAAGCTTCCCTTTTCCCTCTTCATTTCAACACCTAACTTCATTATCCTTTTTTCAACGTTTTACACACATTTCAAAGCAATGACCTTGAAACTTCTCTCTGTGTGCTTGACGTGACTTCTTCTTCTTCTTATTTAACTGGGGATTTTGTGGTTTGTTTGAGGGACGTAGTTTTTCTTAGTAAGCGAAAAATGGAGAGTCTTTTGACTGAGTTTGACGTAAAATCGAAGCACTCGTCGGAGCAGACCTTGAAAAAATGGAGAGAGTTGTGTGGTCTGGTGAAGAACCCAAAGCGAAGGTTTCGCTTTACTGCCAATCTCTCCAAGCGAAAGGAAGCTGATGCTATGCGACGAACCAACCAGGTTAGCGTTTTAAAGATTGTACCTTTTCTGTTCTGATTGCTTTTTGTTTAGCTGATTCGGTCTATATCATTCCCACTATGTTTCTAGGTGGCCTTCTCTTTTCTAGTGAAAAACAGTGCTCTGCCATTCATAATTGTTTCACACTTGTACTTTCAGGCTTCTGTCTGAGTTGCATGTATCACTAGTGTTTGTAGAAGGATTGATTACCTACATACTGATTTGCATCTTGAATCAACTTCCACATTTTTTCTTGTGTTGTTCTGTATGGGTTCACTTCTTTTCTAATTTTCACCAGTTCTGTTCCTGAATTATCACCTCTGAACTTGGTATAATAAAGTAGACCACCATCTGAAAGCTCTAAACATGTAGTCTAAAACAGAAAGCTTACCTCTTTTTATGTATCTTACATGTCAGGAAAAGTTGAGGATTGCTGTCCTCGTTTCCAAAGCTGCATTTCAATTCCTCCAAGGTGAATTTCTTCAGAATTATAAACTTGAAAGCTTCCTAACAGTTGATAAATAAATCCCTTGGCTTGATGGAATAAATGCAGGTGCATCCCCAATGGAGTATGTTATACCTGAAAAAGTCAAAGCTGCAGGATTTGGCATATGTGGTGACGAGTTAGGATCTATTGTCGAAGGTCACGACACTAAGAAGTTAAAGTTTCACGGTGGAGTATCTGGTATTGCAGAAAAGCTCTCCACATCAACCACTAATGGGCTTCCTACTGATAGTGCTCTACTCAGTTCCAGACAGGAGATATTTGGAGTCAATAAATTTGCTGAGTGTGAAGGTCGGAGTTTCTGGGCGTTCGTATGGGAAGCTCTTCAGGACATGACTCTGATTATGCTTGGGGTTTGTGCTTTTGTGTCTTTAATAGTTGGCATTGCAACTGAAGGATGGCCAAAGGGAGCCCATGATGGTCTTGGAATTGTTGCAAGCATCTTGTTGGTTGTGTTTGTTACAGCAAGTAGTGATTACCGTCAATCACTACAGTTCAGGGATTTAGACAAAGAGAAAAAGAAGATCTCCATTCAAGTCACAAGAAGTGGGTATAGACAGAAATTGTCCATATATGATCTGCTTCCAGGAGATATTGTACATCTTGCCATTGGAGATCAAGTCCCTGCAGATGGTCTTTTCATTTCAGGATTTTCAGTGTCAATCGATGAGTCAAGTTTAACAGGGGAAAGTGAACCTGTGATGGTAAATTCTGATAACCCTTATTTGCTTTCTGGAACTAAGGTCCAAGATGGATCGTGCAAGATGTTGGTTACTACTGTAGGAATGAGAACTCAATGGGGTAAACTGATGGCCACTCTCAGTGAAGGAGGAGTTGATGAAACTCCCTTGCAGGTCAAATTAAATGGAGTGGCGACAATTATCGGAAAGATAGGTCTTTTCTTTGCAGTGTTAACTTTTTCAGTCTTAGTACAAGGATTGGTTAGCCGTAAGTGGCGACAAGGAACTCACTTGACTTGGTCTGCAGATGATGCATTGGAAATTTTGGAGTACTTTGCAGTTGCAGTTACAATTGTTGTTGTTGCAGTTCCAGAGGGGTTGCCACTGGCAGTCACATTGAGCTTGGCCTTTGCTATGAAAAAGATGATGAATGATAAGGCACTTGTGCGTCATCTAGCAGCTTGTGAGACTATGGGATCAGCCACAACTATTTGCAGCGATAAAACTGGAACACTCACTACTAATCATATGACTGTCCTCAAAGCATGCATTTCCATGAATGTCAAGGAAGTTGGGAAACCATGTAATGCACGTAGTTTATGCTCTGGGATCCCTGATTCTGCAGTAAAACTCCTGCGGCAATCAATATTCAATAACACAGCAGGTGAAGTCGTTCGTAACAAGGATGGCAAGGTAGAGATATTGGGAACACCTACTGAGACTGCTATATTGGAGTTTGGCTTGTCTCTGGGTGGAGATTTCCATGCAGAGAGACAAGCAGTTGAAGTGATCAAAGTTGAGCCTTTCAACTCTACAAAGAAGCGGATGTCTGTAGTGTTAAAGGATCCTGAGCAAGGCATTCAAGCCCATTGTAAAGGTGCTTCAGAGATTGTTTTGGCTGGATGTGATAAAGTAATCAATGCAAATGGTGAAATTGCTCCTCTAGATGAAGCATCACTCAACCATCTTAAAGCTATTATTGAGCAGTTCGCTAATGAGGCTCTCAGGACTTTGTGCCTTGCATATATGGAACTGGAAGGCGATTTTTCACCTGATAGTCCTATTCCGGTTTCTGGGTACACGTGTATAGGAATAGTGGGAATTAAGGATCCTGTTCGTCCTGGTGTCAAGGAATCTGTTGCAGTCTGTCGTGCAGCAGGTATTACTGTACGGATGGTTACAGGGGACAATATTAACACTGCCAAGGCTATAGCTAGGGAATGTGGCATTCTTACTGAAGATGGCATAGCCATCGAAGGACCAGTTTTCAGAGAAAAGAATCAGGAAGAATTAATGAAAATCATTCCTAAACTTCAGGTAGTTTTGAACATTCCTGCTTAAAAACATCCTACAGATCACTTAGTTTCTGAATGGTAACGATGATTTTACTCTGTTAGACTCAAATGTGAATGAATTTGCAGGTGGTGGCTCGATCTTCACCTCTTGACAAGCACAAACTAGTGACACAGTTGCGAACTACGTTTCGCGATGTTGTGGCGGTAACTGGTGATGGCACAAATGACGCCCCAGCACTTCATGAAGCAGATATTGGTCTAGCAATGGGCATTGCTGGAACAGAGGTCGATATATTTTGTTTTTTTCCGTGCTTCATTCGTGGAAAATTGTTCTTTGCTGCAATTTGACATTGGTAATATGATATGTCCAAATTTCAGGTGGCTAAAGAGAGTGCTGATGTTGTCATTCTGGATGATAATTTCTCTACTATTGTATCAGTAGCCAAATGGGGACGATCAGTCTACATTAACATTCAAAAATTTGTACAGTTCCAGCTCACCGTCAATGTGGTTGCATTAATTGTGAACTTCTCTTCAGCTTGTATAACAGGTGAGAATTCCCTCAAAGTACCTATTACGTTTTGCAAACCTGCTGTATAGTTCTTTTCAGTGAAAATAAGGTTTTTTTTTTGTTTTACTTCTCTGCTGACTCTTCTGTATCAAATCATTCATTCTTTCAGGGAGTGCTCCCCTCACAGCTGTTCAGCTTTTGTGGGTTAATATGATAATGGATACTCTAGGAGCCCTTGCACTTGCAACTGAGCCTCCAAATAATGAACTTATGAAGCGTTCACCGGTTGGTCGGAAAGGGAACTTTATCAGCAATGTGATGTGGAGGAATATCTTGGGTCAATCTTTATATCAGTTTATGGTGATATGGTATCTTCAGGCAAAAGGGAAATCTAAGTTTAACCTCAATGGCCCAGATTCTGATCTAGTCATGAATACACTTATATTCAACTCCTTCGTCTTTTGTCAGGTAAAGTTTCCTTGGCAACCCAATCTTTTACTTTATCCAAGAAGCATACGTTCATCAACATCATAACTGGAAACTATATTCCTCCTGTGTAAAAACTGAAGCCATTGCCTGCATTTCCCTATTCACATCTTCCTTTCTTATACTGTTAGCAAGTACTTCTGTTCGTCAGCCGAGTGTGTTCTGATGTGTATTAACCAAAAGAGAATTTGAACTTTTCCTTTGCTGATACCAGTACAATATTATAAAATGCTACATTTTCTTCACTGCCAAGAAATTTGTAGATTCTACGTAAGAAGTATTTCCGTCTCAAATTCTCAGTTAACTCTCATTTCTTTCTACAGGTTTTCAATGAGATTAGCTCTCGCGACATGGAACGAATAAACGTTTTCAAAGGCATACTTGACAACAATGTTTTCATTGCTGTCCTTAGCTGCACGGCTATTTTCCAATTCATAATTGTTGAATTCCTCGGTACATTTGCAAATACAACGCCTCTTACTTTGTCGCAGTGGCTTGTTAGCATATTCATCGGGTTCTTAGGCATGCCGATCTCTGCTGCCTTAAAGATGGTTCATGTGTGAATTGCATTTGAGGTAGCATCTAGACGTTTGGCTCCCTCATTTGCATGGGAAATTTTAGAAGGTATTGCATTTTTTTTTCTCAGGAAAGATTCTTGATGGTTGATATCAAGAAAAAGCTCCTTGCCAAACTAAATCTTTGTAGAATCCTGACATTTCGTTTGCATTGTTGCACATTCCTTTCGATCTAACAAAATTTCATACACCTTTTAGATTGCGAAGAATCTGTGACGATGTAGAAGAAATCCATGGTTCAGTAGATAATTGATTTCTGACACGTATTCAGAAGCTCCCGAACTTCTTTGCTTATTGGTTCTATTATATGGCCAGTCACTTGAACCACTCCCAAGGGTAAGCTCTTCAAGGGACAAGTGTATAACAGACTTGAAATGAAACTAAAAAGTTAGTTGACTGGGTAGCTTAGTTTAATTATTCGGTTATGTTCCTATTTATTAGGTTTTGTTGGCTCAAGTTACGTACTTAGTTGCTAGTGGTTTCCGAAGTGCAGGAGTTGGTTATTTTCATCTTATTAAAGTTGTAAGTGGGAACGAAATGAAAGGAAAAAAATTTTATCTCAAATTCTGAATTCAAAAGATTTTTGGGTTCTCTCTTAATGAGCCCATATCGACATTTATCATAGGTCACAAAGGAAGAAAATCAAATGAACATTCATCTCCTCAAAGTTTACAGGTTGATTTCGCAAGTAATCGCCTTATAACTAGATCTCAGCTTCGGGACTGTAATAAATTAGTATCAGAGCAAAAAGTTATGGGTGATTCCTCTGCAACTTTAAAAAAGCAATTTGAGGCCTTCATTAATGTACCAGGAAGATCGCCAAAGGGATCAAGCAGAATGCCAAGAAGATTGCCAAAGAGATCGAGCAAAAAGACAACAACTCTTCAACTGCATTGATGAACTTTCTCGAGACTTGGCTGCTACACGAATTGAAGGTCAACAAGCAGGGCCGGCCTTGGGCAAGGGCAGGGCGGGTATCTGCCTAGGACTTATCCTTATAAATAATAAAATAGCTTATTTTTATCTTCATAAAAAATAAATTAAATAAAATATAACCTACTTTTGATCTCATAAAGAACAACAAAAAGGATCTATATTTTGTTTATTTTTATTCGTTATGAGGGCCCAAAATTAGGCAAAAATAGGATTTTTTTTTTTACTTTGCCCGAGGTTTATAAAATATTAAGAACGGCCCTGCCAACAAGGAGAGGCAGGGAGTGTGAATCGTGGATTTAGAGAACTGGCACCAGAAACCAATTGCACGGAGGGACGGATGCAACCACTGCGTTATACTACACTAGAATTCCCAATTTATGATGGGAAGAATGATCTGCTTGCGTGGCTAGGCCGATGTGACATTATTTCAAGCACCAACACATCCTAGATGACGAAAAAGTGGAAATTGCCTCTTATCACCTCGATGATGATGCAAAGGTTTGGTTTCTCAAGTTGGACTAAGATAAGCCTAGAATTGTATGGGAAGAATTCAAGTGGCAATGTTACATTCGATTTGGACCTTCGATTCAAGGCAACAATCGAACAATTGGCAGCTCATGCAGGGTCTCTGACCACAGAACAAGAAGGAGAAATTTTTGTAAGTGGACTACATGAATACATTGCAGTGGAGGTGGAACTATACGAGCCTAGAGACTTAATTACTACCATGGGCCTGGCTCGACTATATGAAAAGAGTTGTTCCAAGGAGATCCACACCTGCCTCTCCAAAGCCGTCACCAAACATGCCCTATTCCTCCACCCCCCAAAAAACCTTCAAGCAACTCACTCACGGAGAAATGGACAATAGATAGGCTAGCTTTGCTTCAATTGCGATGAGATATATACCAAGGGACATCAGTGCAAGAAACTATTCTGATTGGATGGAGTAACAGAATTAGTACAAGAGGAAGAAGAAAAAAGGGATCTAAAGGAACAACACAAACTTGAAATTTTGCTCCACGCCATGACAGAAGTGAACGCAGATGGACAAACCTTGTGAGTTTAAGGGGTTATCGGTGGAGCTCCATTAGTGATATTGATAGATTCGGGTAGTATCCACAGCTTTATTAACTCAGCACGGGTGGGTAAGTTGGGTCTTGTCTATGAACCAAAGAAGAAGCTTCAGGTGCTAGTCGCAGACGATGGCAAATTCAGTTGCCCAGGAAGGTGCCGTGACTTACCCATTTTCACCAATCAACAATTAATTTATGTTGATTTATTTGTTCTCACCTTAAATGGAATTGACGCAATTTTGGGAGCTAACTGGCTCCATACGTTGGGGCCCTATTTATTGGGATTTTGGTGCTCAAACGATGATTTTTAAAAGCCATGGAAGAGTAATTGAATTACAGGGACTTAAGAGTTCTCCCACCTTCCCAAAAGTTCAACTACTAGTCACAGAGTTAGTTTCCAAATCAGATATCGAATTGAATTTGCTATTAGTTGAATATGATGACTTGTTTTTACAACCGTAAGGCCTTTCCCCTATCCACAGCCATAGTCATCGAATCAATTTAGAGTCAGGGACTGGTCCTGTTGTAGTTCGACCATATCGATATCCTTACGCACAGAAAGATGAAATTGAGAAGCAATGCCAGGATATGTTGAACCGAGGCATTATCAGACTCAGCCAGTCGCCCTATTCATTACCCATGCTCCTTGTTACTAAGGCTGACCATACTTGGAGATTTTGCGTTGATTATAGAGCACTAAACTCCAAAACAATCAAAGATAAATTCCCGATCCCAATGATAGAGGAATTACTAGATCCGCGTTTTAGATATCACCAAGTCAAAATGTGCCCGTAAAGAAGACAGCATTTCGCACCCATCACAGACATTTTGAATTCGTGGTCATGCTCTTCGGTCTCACAAACCACCAACTACCTTCCAAGCCTTAATGAAAGAGGTATTCTATAATTATTTGAGGAAATTTATTCTTGTCTTTTTTGATGACATTCTCGTCTACAGTAAGTCATGGACAAAACACATGTCTCATCTGTGGCTAGTCTTTGATACATTATAGGCTCACAAGTTGTTCATAAAAAGGTCCAAGTGCTTAATTGGTCAGAGGGAGGTCTCTTATTTGGGGCATGTCATTTCAGAAGAAGGTGTTGCGGTGGATCAAAGCAAAATTGCAGCAATCATAGAGTGGCCTAAACCAAGCACTGTGAAGGGGCTATGAGGATTTTTGGGACTTACCAGATACTACCACAAATTTGTTCAAGATGATGATAAGATATCTACTCCCCTAACTGCAATGTTACGCAAGAACTCCTTCCAGTGGACAAAAGAAGCTTCCAACACTTTTGAACAATTGAAGAAGTCCATGACTCAGACTCCTGTATTGGCCTTACCGGACTTTGCCAAATTATTCATTTTAGAATGTTACACATCGGATTCTGGCATAGGGGCAATTCTCTAGCAAGAAGGACAGTCGATCGCATATTTCAGTTGCTCTCTAGCATCTTGTTACAAAAGCCTCTCATCTTATGAAAAGGAACTTATTAGACTAGCTAAAGTGGTTCGTCATTGGCGATCTTATCTGTGGCGTCGGCATTTTTTGATTAGAACAAATCACTATAGTCTCAAGTTCTTATTGGAGCAGCGAATCATTACATCACTGCAACAACACTAGCTGAGTAAGCTCATGGGATTTTATTTTGTAGTGGAATATCGAGCCGACAAAAACAACAAAGTAATCGATGCCTTGTCACGCAGATTAGAAGAACATCCCACTCTGGTACCCATTTTAATACCAAAAGTAACTCTTTTGAACTCCATTCGTAAGAAGTTTCAGCAAACTGAGCAACTGCAGCAACTTGTCCAAATAATTCAATAGGGTGAAGCCATTGGTCTGTGGGAGTTCATGAATGGCTTAATCCTTTTTAAGAGCAGAGTCTACCTACTACCTTATTCTCCTCTTATTACCACGATCTTATCAGCGGTGTATGACAGTGCCCATGAAGGTTATCAGAAAACCTTCACCGTATCAGGTGCGACTTCTATTGGCAAGAAATGAAAGCTTCCATTCAGTCCTATGTATAGAAGTGTTGTACCTGCCAACAACACAAGTCTGAACACTTGCATCTAGCCGGGCTTTTACAACCCTTGCCTGTTCCCTTACAAATTTGGTATGATGTCTCCATGGATTTTGTTGAAGGGTTGCCCACCTCATAAGGCAAAAATGTTTTATTGATCGTCTTTGATCGTTTCTCTAAGTATGCTCATCTTCTTTCCCTCTCCCATCTTTACTCGGCTGTAAGAGTGGCTCGTCTTTTCTTTGCTCACATTTTTAAGCTTCATGGGTTACCCGAATCAATTGTAAATGACAGGTATGTTACATTCATAAGCTCATTTTGGACTGAATTGTTTCATTTGATTAGGTCTAAGCTAGCTTTCAGCTCGGCATACCATCCGCAAAGTGGTGGCCAAATAGAGATTGTTAACAGAACAATAGAAATGTATCAACACTGCTTTACTAGCGATCGCCCTCACAGGTGGTGTCAATGGTTGCCATGGGTTGAATTTTGCTACAACACCATTTACCACTCCTCTCTGAAAACTACACCATTCGAAGTCGTATATGGGCATTCCCCCAAACTATCCTTTCTTACTGTCCAGGCATAGCTAAACTAGAAGCAGTAGATCAGGAACTGCGCTCTAGGGATATGGTCTTATGAGATCTTTAGGATCATCTTCTTCAGGCTCAAAACTGCATGAAAACAACCTATAACACCAAGCATCGCCTAGTTGATTACCAAATTGAGGATTTGGTTCTCCTAAAGCTCCACCCTCATCGCCAACTTAGCTTAATCAGTCACAGGTATACAAAACTCTCCCCTCAGTATTATGGACCATTTCGGGTTCTTGCTAAAATCGATATAGTGGATTATAAATTAGAGCTTCCCCCTCCTCCAAATTACATCCAGTCTTTTATGTATCATGCCTTAAGTCCTTCCATGGCACTGTTGTTCCCATTAAGCCTTCCCTACCAACTCTATCACAAGGAGAAATTCACCCTTCTCCTAAGGCGGTCCTTGATTATCGCTTGTTTAAACACCAACCTCAAGCTTTAATACATTGGGCAGGTCTCTCTCCTGCTGATGCTTCATAGGAAAATGTCGCATCTCTTCAGACCAGGTTTTCTTCTTTTACTCTTGAGGATAAGCGCTATTTTAATAAGGGCGGTGATGTTATGACCAATCACGTGAACCACTCCCAGGGTAAGCTCTTCAAGGGACAAGTGTATCAGAGACGCGGAATGAAAGTGAGAAGTTATTTGACTGGGTAGCTTAGTTTAATTATTCGGTTATTTTCCTATTTATCAAGATTTATAAACTCCACTTATGTACTTAGTGGCTAGTGGTTTTCGTAGTGTAGGATTTGGTTATTTTCATCTTATTAAAGTTGTAAGTGGGAACGAAAGGAAGAAATTTTTATCTCAAATTCTGAATTCAAGAGATCTTTGGCTTCTCTCTTAATGAGCCTATATCGACATTCACCATAGGTCACAAAGGAAGATAATCAAATGAACATTTTTCTCCTCAAAGTTTAGAGGTTGATTTCGCAAGTAATCGCCCTGTAACTAGATTTTAGTTCAGGACCTTAACATTTTAGTTCAAGGACCTGTACAAGGGTATTCCTTATGTAGAAATTGTGTAAATTGAAATTCCCTTCAAAATCAGGAATCATGTAATTGAACTTGATTCATTCAACCAAGTGATGAATATTTAACATTGCTCGTACAAGCTTGCAAAGCTTGGGTTATATTGTGCTTACATGATCAAGCATCATAATACTTAAATTAAAGTTCAGAATCCTGAAAAAGAATTAAAGGATCACTAACTTCTTTGGAATTGAAACTGAATTTGAAACGTTTTCAACTTAAAAACAACCCATCTAATAAGACAAGAAAGTCAGTATGGTCTAATCAAGCAAATCCCATTTCTTTCATGAGAACCCATGACGGAAGGCCAAATCCCCAACATAAGGTTTGATTCCTGAGTAGAAATGGTGGATTTTGTGTTTAAGAAATGTTAAAGTTTGTTAATGATGTTGCCACAGTAAAGCCTATTCTATATGATGCAAAAGTAAATTTCTTTTCCTACATTAACTTGGAGGATAAGAATTTATGAAATTTATCACCCCTGTATCACTATAACTTGTTATGCTCTCTCAATATTCATCAGACTTCTAGGCATTCTCCTCGGTGTTGGTGTGAAAATGATCCCTGCTCTAGTTACATTTCAACACCATCAACTAATAACAGGAATTAAGAGTATCTTATATGTTAGTTAAAGTAGCAATAATAATTAAAATGGAACGGCTTATTTGAAATGCAAGGTGTAGTGAAAAATCACTGCCCTAAGTCGAAAATTCCTCCTCTACTGTCTAGCAAGACAACAGGATCTGGCCCATGAGTTAATGCCTTTTTCACCAGCTTTGGTGCACTCCAAATAGTGGAGTAGGAACTGTCTCCGAAACTAAAGAAAGGCAGATAAATGCATAATTTGTGCATAAGACAAAATACGTGTGTAAGGTGTTTGTATGTAAAAGAAAATTCTTAAGTTGGATGGAACAAATAAAGATGCATGAGAAAAGAAAAACAGAGAAAATGAGCAGTGTTTAACGGTCTCATTATTGAGCAGATACATGACTCTTATATATAACAGAAAATGTATATGTTGGCAATAGGAGAAATAAACGTTGGAGCATCTAATGGCTAAACAATATAACTATTAAAGGATAATAATGAGGTTGACAACTGTAGGGTCCAAGTTATGGACCAATAACACTAACAATCTCCCAATTGGTCTAAAAATTGAGAAACAAATTGTAACAATTCAGGAGAAAAATAGTTTAAAAACCAGGTGAACTAAGTCTTGAATATGTTGTCTAAGAAAATCGGAGACAGAACCTGCTAGAGAATTAATAGCCTCAAAATAACCTGGTCTCATGATCGCTCTAAAGAGATAGCCCAAATATTCTCATAAGAGGGTAGCTAGCCCCCCACAATCACGTAAGTGAGTCCATCAAATATGTACTGCTCATAATACGAGAAATTGGGCTATGGAACTCATTATGGATTATACAATCCAACCTCATCAAACGTAGTAAAGTCATGCTAGGGATGCAATTCAACAACTGAATATATCTCAGTATTATTCTTCAAACAAAGTATAAGTAAGTAGTCACTACATAACTTTGTTTAACCCATTAAACTTGGTTTCCCAAGTTTAGTGTCCAAATATGAGGTTACTACACAATTTGGCTCAACCTCATACCTTTAGCATGCTCTAAAACTAGTTTTCTACTCAAAGCTTTTGTAAATGGATCCGCTAAGTTTCTTTCTGACTTAACTTAGTCTAGAAAAATTACACCATTTTATGTCTCAATCTGATATGTCTACTTTTATCATTATATGCCTCGTTCTTAGGAATATGAATGGCAGCCTGTGAATCATAATGAAGGAAAACAGAAGGAATTGGTTTTTTCCAAAGCTGGATATCTACTAAGAGATTCCTTAGCCACTCAGCTTCCTGTCCTGCCAACTCCAAATCTATAAACTCTGCCTCTAGTGTTGATCTCGCAATACATGTTTGCTTAGATGATTTCTAAGACTCTACAGCTTCTGTTAAGACAAAAACATAACTACTGATAGAGTGTATATTATCTCTTTCCATAACTCAGATATCATCAAAATACCCCTCCAATATAGGAGGATGACCACCAAAGATAATTCGTAATGCATAGTACTTTTCAAATACCTCAACAAACGAATCAATGCATTCCAATGCTCTTAACTAGAATTATGAGTATATCTATTAAGTCTTTTCATGCAGTATGCAATATCAGGATGATAATAGTTCATTAAGAATATCACACTACCAAGAAATTTAGCATACTTAGTTTGGTTTACACTATATAAATTTTCTCATCTAAATCATCATTCAAGAAAGTTATCTTAACATCTATTTGGTGCACATGAAGCTTAAATACTGAAGCAATAACAAATAACTTCTTTATAGATGCAATTTTAGTAATAGGAGAGTAAGTATCAAAAAAGTTCAATCCTTCTTTTTGTTTAAAGCTTTTAATCATAAGTCTTGCCTTGAACCTCTCAATGGTTCCTTCAGATCTTAATTTCTTTTTGAAAATTCATTTACACTCAAAATTCTTACACCCTCGAAGTAGATTAACTAAAACCCAAGTCTTATTAGACATGATTTACTCTAATTCATTATCTATAGCTTCTATCCAAAATGTAGAATCCACATATCTCATTGCTTCCTCATAAGTTTTGGGTTCTTCAATAATATAAATCACCACAAAAACATCATCTATCTCCTCAGGTTTTGTCACCACAAAGGAAGTAATAAACTCATAACCAAAACTAGTGGATATTCTACCTCTTTTGCTTCTTCTTAATTCAAAAATTTCCTCTTCGTTTATGTCATCATTGGTAGAAGAATTAGAGACAAGTTCTCTAGGGACTTGCACACTCACTTTCATAGGAAATATATTTTCAAAGAACACTGCATCTCTTGACTCCATAATTGATCCGTAAGTGCTAGACCTCTCTTTCTCAACCATAAATCTATAGGCAGTACTATTAGAGACATATCTCACAAAAATTGAATCAACGGTCTTAGGCCCAATTTTCTTCCTCTTATGTTCAGGTAGAGCAACCTTAACAAAACACCTCCACACTTTCAAAAAATACAAGTTAGGTAGATAACCTTTCCAAATTTCATACGAGGTTTGATCTAGTTTGTTATGAAGAACTCTGTTTAGAATATAACAAGCTGAAAAAATAGCTTCCCCCATATAAAATCAGGTAATCCTGAGAAAATCAACATTGCATTCATCATATCCTTGAGTGTTCGATTTTTCTCTCAGCTATTCAATTTTATTCAGGAGTATAAGGGGCTGAAAGCTTATGAATAATACCAACTTTTTCACAAAAATCAACAAGATAATCAGTACTATACTCACCACTTCGATCAGACCTTAATCTCTTAATTTTTCTTTCAAATTGGTTCTTAACCTCAACTTTGTATTTCATAAACATTTCCTCTATAATACTTTTATTTTTCAATAAGTAAATCTTAGTAAATCTAAAACAATCATCCACAAAGGTAATATAATATCTCATGCCTCCTTTACTCATATAATTCTTAAAATTACCCGTCTATATGAACTAAGTCCAATAATTGTGACTCTCTCTTAGTCACTGATTTAAAAGGTTTCTTAGAGTGTTTAGCCTCAACACACATTTGACATTTTTCTATTTCATTAGTGATTTGGTAGATAACAAGTTTAAGCTTTGTATCCTCTTAACTGACCTCACATTCACATACCCAAGTCCAGAGTGCCATAGGTCTAAAGACTTAACAATATAAGCAGAAGAAGTAGATGCAATCATTTCAACATCACGTACGAATAAGCCTCCATTACAAAACTCTTTTCCAATAAAGTTCTCATTCTTACTTAAAACTAACTTATCATAATCAAAGGTCAGTTTAACTCCGGCTTTGTTAAGCAATGTACTAGAAATCAAGTTTCTACGTATATCAGGAACAAATAAAACATTTTCTAACGCCAACACTTATATAGAAGCGAGTTTGAGAGTCACCTTCGCAACTCCTTTGACAAAAACTTTGCAAAAGTTGCCCATGTATACTAATTCACCATCAGCAGTGTCGGACCTTGATTCCAGAGCCCGACTATCGCATTCATATAACACACATTTGTCAAATTTGGAATATAACCCATTCTTCCTCAATGTCTCCCATGCAATCCTCAAATTCTCCTCATGCTCCTTATTACTCTTGGAGTAAACCAATATATCATCAATAAAGACAATGATAAATTGGTCCAAGAATGACCTAAAGACTCTATTCATTAAGACCATAAAAGCCGCAGGTGCATTCGTCAATCCAAAGGATATAAATAAAAATTCAAAATGCCCATACCGTGTCCTGAAAGCAATCTTTGGCACATCAGTCTCCTTTATCCTCAACTGGTGATAACCTGATCTCAAATCTATCTTGGAGAAAGCTTTTGCCCCTTACAATTGATCAAACAAATCATCTATGCGAGGAAGCAGATATCTTTTCTTTATGGTGACATAATTGAGCTTCCTATAATCTACACACATCCTTAACGATCACCAAAATGCTTGACAATGAAAGGTTCACTGTTGCCTTTCCTCTTCATCTTGGGTCGGATTTGTTTGGTTTCCTTAGATCTTCACCAACTAATGAGACCCTTGGCTCTAAAGAAAGCTCTTCCTTTTCTCTTTCTTTTTCTCTTAATTAGTAATCCTCAAAATCACTCTTCAAGACTAAAAAAATCAAACCCTAGCTTAACTTTCTTTCAACCACCGAAACTCTCTCCTTTCTCTCCCTCTTTCACGGTTTGTCCTCTTCTTTTTCACTCCAATCACCTTTTTGGTCTTCCACATCTCAAGACAATATTTTACTTTCCCCTTTTTACCCTTAATGAATGCTAAAGTCCACTTTACCTGTAACATCCTGTTACCTACACATACGGTTAGGACAATTATTGGTGAGACAATTATATGACTTAAGTTAAATGAACGTTAGACATAAGTTATTTGTGACATATATATTGGTTGGCACATTCATCCAATTATCTATGTTTTCATTTGGCATTTTTGGGTATTGTCATTATGACAAATGGTGAATCAATAGTGATAAATAGTACACATGAGGAGCATGGGAATAATATTATTTAAGTTAGGAAGGCTCCATTACAGATTGTAATTATGACAAATGGTGAGTTAGTGGAGATGAATAGTACACCTGAGGGGCATAGAATGAACTCACGTATTATATTGTTTAAGTTAAGAAGAATCTATCATAGTTTCCATTCCTAACTGAAATACTCCATATAGCAACTCTCTCTCTTGACCTCCATCACCAAATAGCGATCTAGCAGTCCTTGTGGTGCTGATTCCTATTTCAGTCTTAAAGCACTTACACTGAGCACTTGCCAAGCGAGTAAGTAGTTATCATGTTGTTTCCACTGTGTAAATAAGCATATGCATGTTTGATATACATATATCTGCATGAAAAGGGGGTTTGCAGTGTAGAGAATAGATATGAGGGTTCTGGATGTT
>JANZXR010000172.1:3651719-3674883 GCA_027575705.1 Erythroxylum echinodendron
TAGTTAACCTTAATCAAAAATAATTTATCTAACAATACCAAAATTCATTCAAATCATGTTTACTAAAATAAAAAAAAATCAAGGCCCAACAAGCAGTATCATTCAAATCTTTGAACAGGTCCTTGTTGGTGCAGATGTGGTGTATAGTTCCTGTGTCAATGATCCACTCGACCAAATTTTCAGCAAGGTTAACTTCGGACACCATAGTAATAATGACCTTCTTGTCATTACCAGCTTCAACCATATTAGCTTGAGGCATACCAAAACTCTTCTGGTCACCCCGTTGGTACCTTGTATGGTTTTCTTTCCCAAACTTTCGCGGTTTCTGTCCTTGGCCTTTCTTCTCATAGTTGAATTTAGCTTGACAATTAGCAGTAGGATGGCCTGGTCTGTGGTACCACCAATAGTCACCATCAATCCTTTTGCAATTAAACTGACCCTGCTTGTTGAAAGGCCTATTTTGTCCATCATTCTTCTTGAAGTTATTAGCATTTCTATGTTCTACCACATGAGCCTTAATAGTAGGGACAAGGGTGAATGTTTTGGTCTTATCTTGTGCATGGTTAACATCCTCAATCTTTATATGTCCTATCAATTCCTGAAGCTTCATGTCTTAACTGGTTTTTGTAATTATTCCATGAGGCAACAAGTTTCTCAATAAGGGCGTTAACTTGAAACCACTCACACATGTTCATACCCTCGACAAGGATTTTAGTAACTAAATTTTCATACTCATGTAGTTGGTCCATAATAGGCTTATTATCAACAACGATAAATTTTAACTACCTAGTAACAACGTATTTTTTAGTACCGGCATCATCCGTCTCATATTTTACTTCTAAAATATCCCAAATTTTCTTAGCAATTTTGTACTTGCAGTAGGTATCAAATAAAGGGTTGATCATATAACTTGAAACACTACATAATCAATTTCGTATTGTTGAAAGTAAAACAAAATTTTCTCAGAGCATCGTTTAAAATCTCTCATCTAGAAGCTCTAATTTAGTTAGGTCAAGTATAATTTTTGGAGCTACGGTGATAAGAGCTAAACCTATATGGGAAACAGTAAGTGCAGAACTTACGTTGATCTCATTTACAAACGACATATTAAATCCAAAAGCTAAAATGTCTCACACGAAATAATCAAACAATATGAAGAAAACAACATCGTATTCCGACTTCTACCAAATTAAATACGCAACAAATCGCAGTAATTTTCAACAGATTATAGCAACAAAATAAATTTTCGACTTAGATTGTTAGTTAAAGTAGCAATAATAATTAAAATAGAGCAGCTTATCTGAAATGCAAGATATCGTAAAAAATCACTGTCCTAAGTCGAAAATTTTCCTTCTACGGTATAACAGAACAACCGAATCTGACCTAAGAGTTAATGCCTTTTTCACTAGCTTCAATGCATTCCAAAGAATGGAATAAAAACTGTCTTCAAAATTAAAGGAAGGCAAATAAATGCAAGAATTTGTGCGTAAGACAAAACACATGTATAAAGTATTTGTATATAGGAAAAAATACTTAAGTTGAATACAGCAAATAAAGACGCATGAGAGAAGAAAAATAGAGAAACTGCACAGTGTTCAACGTTCTCATTACTGAGCAAATATATGACTCCTATATATAACGAAAAATATATACGTTAGCAATAGGAGAAATGAAAGTTGAAGCATAATAATAGCTAAACATTATAACTGTTAGAGGGTAATACGGAGGTTGACAACCGTAGGTCCAAGTTCCAATAACACCAACATTACATAAACGAGCTCATACTTTAATGACTACATTAACTACAAGGAATATATTCCAGTTTATTTTGCTTTCTAGTTCATTAAAAAAAGAGGATGTTTTCCGGTTCAGTTATGAGACATAGATGCCTGGAATATCTGTAGACCTGAATGTTAAAGGATAGCATGATATAACAGTCTATTCTTCCATTGAAGAAAACCTCCCGGTTTCGTAAAGGTGATACAACCAAACAGGTTCAAGCAGTGCCCTGGCTCTCTGCAGTTTCTGACATTCGTCTCCAGGATTTGATTCCTCTATTTGTCTTTCAATCACTAGGTATATGTCCGGCAATAATGTCAACATCATATCAAGTTTACTCCATTCTCTGTCTTCTGGACCGACTAGCTTTGCACAGACGAAGTGTAGGAGTCCCAATACCAATTCCAAGTCCTTTCTTTCCAGGCCAAGAATAGAGCCAGTTAAGAAAATCACCCCTATTGCATCCAAAATGTTGGAGTTGCCTTTCGAAAGCGAAATTATCATTTCCACAAACCTCTTAAATACACGAAGTTCTTGTGATTCAGAAACATCGTCCTTCTGTGGGTTGACTTCCTCCATTTCATTGAGCTCTTTCTTTGCCAGACTTGAAGTCCATGATGGGAAACTTAGTTTCATTCTGTTGAAGACAGTCAAATGAGTGCTTTCTTTATCAGTCTGGTTAAGCACGCACCAAGATCCCAAAGCTAGAACTAAATCAGGCAGCCAAAACCTAGCTGGGGCAGTAAGGCGTGCTGCAACACTAGAGCCCTGATACTTTTCAGTTAAGACAATAAGATCAAGCATATCATTGACAAGAGCAAAAGCTTCTGGTGGAGGTGGTAAAGCTTCACTTGTGTCTCTAAGGATCAGATTGAGTAACTTAGCTGCATAACTGAAGGAGCTCCTCAGACACGCAACAATTTCTTTCAACTCATCCTCCTTCAAGTTCAAGTTTCCTCTACATTGTTGCCCAAAAGCCAAGATTATACATTTTATGTATGCTGATGAAAAGTTTAGGCACCTTCCATGAATACGAGAAAGAAAGCCCATTGATCGAGACTCAACAATGAATTTGAGAATTGCAGTTAGCATCTTCACCATATTGCGCATTCTCCATTCTGAGGTATAATGAGATCCTGATGAAAGTTCACAAGCACAAGCTGTTATTTATAAGAAAGAAAAATATTTTAAAGCAAATTAAAATCTGACACATTAATTAATTAATAACCTGGTTATTGAAACTAATCATTTTTTTTTTCAGAAACCACTATCATAATACAAAAATAAGCTGTGTGAAAATCATGGCTACTTGACAATTGTAGATGCCTTAACAGCATCATTTGAGCAAGAAGAATCTGCTTGAGATTTATGTTTTTCTCCAGTAAGATGGGCGTTCATTTTAACTGTCAAAGATTCTCCAGCCTCACCTGTTCCCAACAACTTCTCTGCACAGCCAACCAGGTGATCTGCTGCCGAATCCAGCACAGTCAGCTGAAATGGAAAATTTTGGAAAAAAACTGAAAATGGATAATCGACAATAATTTCTACTTTTAACAATAAGAAAGCTCTTGACCTCAAACTACAATCAACAAATAATTTTGTTGACCAAAGATCATAATATTAATAATGACGACATAAATATAATGGCAACGGAAAATATCTGAAATTGAAAATCTTCTATAGTTTAAGGATGGTTAGCTGCATTTAATTCACAATGTGGCATGTTCTTGTGGCGGTAAAATTACAAGCATACAATTCTTAGGAAACTATCTCTACAGATAAAGTGGTCTTTTCAAGCCTCAACTAAGACTCATCTAAGGGCAATTGAAGTTTCAGTTTGCTCCTTGACGTTTATTATCAAGTTTAGCAGGGTGAACTCCACGTATGAGCTTTTGTTTTCTTGGTTATTTTGCTTCCTCAAGGATATTATCACGATGAAAAGTTGTTGGTTTATATGAAAGTCGCTCCACTTTGTGACCGAAAAACACAACCAACAAACTTCTCTACTGACTTCCAGAACTAAGGAAAAGGTACGATGAGAAAAGAGAAAAGTAGCCGTGTTCGAAAATTGCAGATAAAGCTAAATTTAATGTGCAATGACATGTCACAAACAATTCAAACACAACAAGAATGAACAATAAGTTACAGAGAAGGTACAGTACTTGCTTCTGAACTGATGCTGAATGACTTTCCCTGGAACCACGAACATCCGTGCTTGTGTTTATACTTTTTAGAGTCATGTGTAAGGCGAGGGCAGTATATGCCAAGATAGGAGATATATCCATGTACATGTAGTTGATACATTGCACAACGCTGACCTCTGAAATAATTTTCAAAGCATGTAATGGTAGTTCTGGAGTTAAAGAACTTAAGATTTGCCTACTAGTGTCCTCACATGCTAGCAAATCTTTTATTTGCCAGGCTATCCCAACAGCAACTAAATAATCCTCTTCAAGAGTGGAAACTCTCTTTCCTTTTACATGTTTCCACTTAGCCGCAACTTTGACAGAGGGCTTGCATTTTTTCCTTTTTCCTGGAGAAACTCTTTGCTTTGGTATCTCAGTTCCAAATTTAACATGGCAACGATATGCTGTCTTCTGTAAAAGTGCTGTCTGAGCCTCCAACATTTGATCAAAGTAGTCACAGGACATAAGTAATTTGTGGGCACACCTGACTTCATTTTGCATGTCAACATTGTTTGGTAATCCACTACAATTAGTGACTAGACCCATACACTCTTCAACAAGTTCAGCTGCATCATCTGGAGAGACAGCAGAACACATGTCAAGTACAGCTGATTGAGCACGCAAAGTAGGTGCAGCAGCAAACAAGCACTTTACTTTTCCGCCAACTAGGAACTCTTTGAGGGCACTTTTAAAACATGGTTCACTCGATAGATTATTGCAGAGGTGGGCAGCAGCAGCAAGTAAACCCTCAATCTGATTTTCGTCTAGTTCAGCATGTGATAAAACTAAACTGATTAGCAATTTAACTAGCTCCATGAGGGACTTGAGGGAAGCCCCTTCTGACGCCAAGTATTCGCAAAATCTTGCACCAGCCATGGGGGATCGTTTTATGATAGTGATACAACGATCGCATGCTTGTTCAATGGATAACTTTGAGGGAAAATAGGATGGTATAAGCAGTTTTGTTACCTTCTGAGCAACCTGAGGTTGATCATTGGCAAGGGTGGATAGTAACAATTCTAAAGTAACCACCTGGTGTGACATCATGCGAAGACAATCAGAAAACACAAAGAAACACCTCTAGAACATTTTTTGAAAAACAGTTGCATAATAAAGCAGCATTTTGGAGAGTTATCTATACCTTGTTAAACTGGAATGTTCTTATATCCCTTATAAGGAGGAGGAGCTCCAAAACAGCAACACGAATTGAAAGAACATTATCCAAGATTAAATGACCAAGTCTTGGTAAAAGCACTATAAGTACTCCATGAGATACTGGATTTCCAAGCAAATAAACTACGCCGTTCAATGTGGAAAGTCTGACCTCATTGCATATATCATTCGACATGTCATCAAAAATTTTTGTAAGTATTTTTGTAATGGTTGATGAAGGAATAATCTCCCAGAATAAATGAAGTACCCGGCAACAACCTTCCACCGCAACAACTCTCACATCTGGGCAATCATCCATGAGCAACTTTTCCAGTAAAAAGAACTCTTTATCAAGAACTATATCTTTATCTTCCTTTGTTGCATCAGGATCTTCAAGAGGGAACAGATCTAGAAGTAAGTGCAAACCATTAAGCCGGACGTTTGAATTTGCTACCTGTCAAAATATACACAGTAGATGCTCATATGCAAATACTGTACTAGCAAATATCCCAGTAAAATAAGAATATAACAACACTGTTATTATCCCACATCAAAAATTGGACCCTAGAAGACCTTGATCAGTAAATGTCAAATTTTTCCAAATTTGTTATCTTATTCGCCTGATTTTGAAAACAGTTACCAGTTAGTCATTTCACTGAGAACACATACATCAGTACAATTATTATGTTGATGTGCTAGTTTACCTAGGGAAGGTCTGTCTCCAACAATGGCATTTTGAAATAACTTAACAACATGCAACAAATGAAAATGATTTAGTATTATTTCAACATATTTCATCATAGCCAAAAACAACCCACGCAAATACTATTTCAACAATTAACTTTTGACAACAAATGTCTTACTTGCAATGATCTGAATATCACAGGCTCAGCCAGCCGGAAGAGCAACTTCTCAACCCCATCAGTAACCCTTTGGGTGATAAACCCACCCAATACTCTCCTAATCGAAGCTGAAAGCCCCCGCGAGCTCGCGTATATAGCACCCTCAGTCAAACTCTGCAAAAATACATTTTCGATCTCATTCTTCAAGTCCCCATCCACATCTTTCCACGCCCTAAATAATATTTCCCCATAGGCCTCCAAAATCGACTTCCTTCCGAAAGCAATCTGCGACTTTATCATAGCCAATGCTTCCTTCAACAACTGGGCACTCAATCCAAACACGAACGCTAAAAACCGCCGCCCTTCCGTGGTCTTCAAATACAGAGGAGCAATCACGCACCGAATTAACAGCAACTTCAAGTCCTCTATACTTTCATCTTCAAAATCAAGCAAAGTGAAGGCCTCACGCAGCGCATAAACCCTATGCACGTCGACTCTCTTCTTCAACGTCAGCGATCTCGAAACAAGAAACGGCAAAGATTGAGAAATCAGAGTCTCTCGTCCATCAAAATCCAATTTCCAGCAATTCTCACACAAACTCGCAACCTCTGACGACAAGCTCGAATTCGGATCGAAAAGAACCAAGTTATCGTGCAGTAACTGAGCCGCGGACAGCAAATCGGAGGACGCAAACGGCTTCTTGGGATGAGACACGCACAGGAAAGTAACATGAGCGAGAACTTGGAGCTCGGAGAGAAACCGGGACGCATCCTCTCTAGAGTGATCATCTCGGTGACGGGGGCGTTTGGAGGGCGGCGAATGTTCTGGAAGGTCGTGGAAGGACAGGAGGGAGGTGGAGATGGAGTTGCGGAGGGAGAGAGGGAGAGAGGTGGAGAGCGGAGAAGAGGGAGGTATAGAGTGGATTAGGGACTTGAGAGTGGATTTGGTGGAGGAATTCAGACCCAGTTTCACGGCGGCGGAGAGGAATTCCTCCGCCGAGGAGGAACGGAGAGAGTACCTGAGTTTCTTCTCCATTTCAAATTGTTGGTTTCGGAGGGAAACCGAGAGAAACAGAGGGAGTTGGTTGGTTTTCAGTTTCTTTAAACTTTTCCTTTTTCTTTATTCCGTTTAGGCTTCGGGCCTATTATGTTGGGAATGCTACAAATATTTGGGCTGTGAGGAAAGGACAAATAACTGACAAATAGAAATAGCCCAAAAGAATATAATCTGTGAAAATCTGCAGATCTGTATGTTCTTGTTATTGCAAGTGTCTCCGTGTCTTCGTATGGTAGTCGGGGAGTGGAGTGGATACAAACAAAGTAACCTGTTTCTTACCATTCGGTGTGGACTTTGATGTGAACCACTAACATCTGTACGCACCAAGAGCTTAAATGGAAAACTCGGTGAAACAACAGAACCTGAAGTTGCAGACTTGCAGGTTCTGTCACAGGCACAGCATCACTTGTTGATTTTCCATGCAGATTTACTTCTCATTCAATTCAAATAACGCCAACTTGAACAAGAAATGTTGTTATCTTTTGGTAACGAGAGAATCTACAGCCAATAAATAACTAACCAGAACCTCAAATGCCAGAAACACTCAAGAACTAACCTCCTAGGCTTTGAACAAGATAGAAATGTTGGACAATAGGATCCTACAACTGGTATAGTAGACACTTACAGGTTTGGGGCCAAAAACTTACATGTCTGTCTGATTGTTTCTTCACAATTCCTGGATAAGAAAACATAGCATTAATGACCTTATTGTTTTAACTAGGAATTCAGCCAAGACGACGTGGTCAAGTGGGCACATGAACATGGACTTGAACAGGACCATATGTACTAATAGCAGCAAAATGTCTTCCTATTCTGTGAAGTAGAACAAAAGTTCTGCGCAATGCCAGACTGGAATATCCTAGGAAACCACTGTGGAGTCATACGAGAGAGGTGGAGCCTCTGACATCATTTTGCATTAAACTCACACCCCTAACTCTCCCAATACACCCCAGAAACAAAGGTCTCTAACTTCATGATGATGAGTCGGGTCCTACAGCCACCATTAAAGGAAGCAATATTAGCATTCACATGTATTGGTGAAAACTATGGCCTTATTATGGGACCCCAGGTTCTAACTTTGAGAAAGGATGCTCTCTAATCTCAACCTATTCAAAATGACCATTCTTCAGATAAGTACTCTACTTACCTATGAGAGTAAATAAACTTTCTAGGAGACAAATTTCTGATTAGCATTAAAGAGGATAAGAATCATCAATCAACTACTGGTAACTCCATACCTAGCAAACACTGTACTCTCTTACAAAAAACGGAAACATCCCACTCACCACTAGGAACCCCAACATTCCAAGCAAATCTTGTCACAGTTCATAAACTTTTTCAATGGCCCAAATGCAGCACAAATGTATCAAATCAAACAAAAACAATTCTTCATTCCTCATGGCTTTCAGCCTTTTGAAAGACATAGGAAGCATCCCAGTCAAAAGACTTAAGAGATGTACATAATTCTCTTCTCCAAATACATAAAAGTAAAACTGATAAATAAGTGAAAAAGGGATAGAAACAAACTAAAAGTTTGGTGACCAGTAGTAGGGTTCATGAAAAAGCAAACAGTACAATGAATGCTATTACACAGGTCTTCAATGGCCCTCTGGCACTCTCCAAGTCCCTCTTCCACCTTACTTGGCTTTTGGACTTTTTGAGTCAGATTCTTACATGTTAAAGTGTGTTAAACTTATGCTTTATACATATATCTTCCCTTTTCTATATCACATGCTCCAGCTGTCAAATTAACGAAGTCCTTACTTGGTTCTGGAAAACTGAACTCCCCAATCATCTACTCAAACCACACCATAAAATGGCACAGAACACTTACTTAGCATGTAAAACCAACCTTTTGCAAATAATGACTGTTGTTCTCTGGGAAAGGTATTTTCTGTTTAAACAACTAATGAAGCCAATTACTCCTTAAAGGGTATCAATTTATCTCGATACTAACGAGAAATTTTCCTTCCAGGGGAGTTTTGATCAGAGTCTTCAAATATCAATCTTCTTTTAATGCCAGCTCCTAAGGCGCACAGAGAGTTCTCTTTAACATCTATTGAGTTCGAAAGATTTGAGGATGAGACAGGGGTAATCATAGGCTCGGGTGTCTTCAACTTTTCCATTTCCTTACACTGCATTGCAATAAAAAAGGACAATATGTGTTCATGCTGAAGGAAAAAAGAATTGATACAAGATGTTATGTCCGTAAGTTGAGAAAATGAACTGTGTTTTAATATGAAGAAACTAACATTTTCCTGAGAATTCCACAGGGAAATCATATTCATCTTGAGCTTCAGTTCTTTCCTTGTGAACTGGCTATTATATGCAGACAATACTGCGGCAGCTGCAATAGCAGACGGTCGATGATCCAAGGAACACTCATCTGAGCAGAGGAAAAGATTCAAGTTTGGCAAAGAACTTGGACTTAAAAAAGGGTCAAGTTCGACTTTAAAAAGCTTACCTTTCACCATTGCCATTATGAGTTCTGCAGCTTTAGATATTAGTTCTTTTGTTTTAGATTCACCACAAATTTTAGCAACAAAGTATCGTAGATAGATCAAAGGAGTGATTGCACTCATTTTCCACTCCAAGGTGGTTAACACAAATAACTCCATTCTCTGAATCGACTTGTTCTCGAAGCAATAATCTTTAACTGGGAACTCTGATAAGACTGGTACTCTACACTCCACCATCTTCGCTGCTATTGACAAACACGCCACGGACAACAACTGAACGGCCCACAACTTCCCCTCCTGCGAAAAAACAACATCAAACCGTTATCATTGCCAAAGACCAAACATGATAAGACATTAAGGCCAACACAGAACTTGTTAGTTACATCTATCGATCTTTTCGAAAGAAACCGGTCGAAGTAAGTCACAGAAAGATAAGCTGTGAGCAATTGGAATCCAAAGACTGCCCGAGTCTGTGAACAAGACAACACACAAGGTTTTAGACTCAAGAAAAAGACCTGAAAAAATGGGAAATGTTTCATAATACAGTAAAAGAATCATTTACAAACATGAAAAATCCACTCAATGGCATCCAAGCGGGCAGACTTTAACCATTCACTGCTGGTTCTTGAGCAACCACCAGAAGATACCCAACATCCGAATCCAAAACTGGTCTCTCTCTGAATTAGATTCTCTACGTACTCAATTTCCTCACTTCCCAAAACAACACTAGTTTCGTGGTCATCAAAGCTACAAGTACCGTCACCATTCCCGTTTTCCCTGTAACAAAAAGCTTCATTTTCTTCACACAACAGACCAGAAAGAAGCACACCACTTTCAAAGTCTCCCATGGACACTATAATAACTATAACCTCAACAGCTCAAACTGGAACATGGGTATTTGACATTCTGTGGGATTAAACTGCTTAATCCACGTTGCCCAGATTGAGCAAATCTAAAGAGGAAGGGATAGAGAGTGGAATCAGGGTGAGTGAGTAATGGAGTGTAGCGGTTTTGGTGCCGCCAAAATTAGAGGAAGAGATATAAAGAGGCGCTATTAAGCGGTTACTTCCCGCGTACATACATACAGTATTGAGTCGAAGGTACAACGTAAGTGGAAACATACGGTCTTAAACATAGCCAAAATCGCCTCCAAATGTTAGGGAGCTACTAAGCCGGAGCTCGAAATCTGTTTTCTTTTAAGGATGATGTTTTTTTTTTTATCGGATAGAACTAAAGTTTAAATACCAAATAAAAGTTGATTCGCTTCGTCACAGATCTTCAATGTTTTGTACAATGATAATATTTTTCAGTTAGAATACCATTGGCCTATAGAAACTTAATCTTTTTTCAAATTAATGTTTAATTAAAAAATATAATTTTAAATAAAAATTAATTTTTAAAAATTAATTAATTTACAAAAATTGTCTGATTAATTAATAAATTGATCGAAATTTAATAATAAAAATTATTAAATTAAATTAATAAATTGACAATTGTATTTAACATTATGACTTTTTATTTGTGAATTAACTATTAAATTTAATCATAATATTATATAATATTATTGTTTATGTAAATACACTGCATAATGAGAATATGTAAAAATTATTTTTAAAATCACGTTATTATTTGATAAGTTTAATTATCTAATTATAATATAATATAAATTAAATTTATGATTTATATATTAAAATTGTTAATCTTGGTTTTTAACTTTTCAAATTTTTATTTTTTAATCTCATTTATTTTTTAAATCTTAATTTTTATTTTATTGATTTAATTTTTATCCTATTTTTAAAATATTGATTGTATTGTAACTTTTCGTTGGCAAAAAATTTGGAGGAGAGATTTGGAGGGAGGGAGTAAAAAGGTGAAGGCCTACTTGTGGGGGTCCAATGGTCCAAGAAAGAATTGATGATGGTGGTGAGATCACACGTGACTTTAAATTATATTATTTGCAGAGCCAGGCAGGCCAGGAGCGTCTTCACGTGAGAAAAGGCTGGGCCACTCAGTAGTCAGTACTCACTCCCAGTCCCAGATATATATATATATATATATATATATATATATATATAATTATTACATTATTAATAACTATTTTTTAAATTTGTATAAATTAAATTAAGACTTTAGTTTTATTAATATAACATGTTTACTGAATATCAAATAAATACCCACCAATTAGCATATCTCCAAAAAATAATAATTAAACTTAATTTATATGAAATTGAATAAATTAGTTCTTAAATTAAAAAAAATATAAAGTGAAAGTCGATGTATACATTCATGATTCAGCACAAAGCCCTTTATTGCGTGAAATTGTGAGTATATAAAAAAAGTAGCTTTTTTTTATTTTTTACGAAAATAGTATTTCGAAATATTCATTTATGGCTATTATTACGGTTTATTAAATATAATCTGTATATTTATATAAAGTCTGTATAAATATGTAAATCAGATTAAATAATATAAAATTAAAATGCTTTAACAAAAATAGGATATTTTATTCGTATATCAAATCTTTTGTTTTATTTATCATATTTTAATTCTATTTTATTAAATATTGTAAAATTTATGTAAATATAAGAATAAAATTTAATAAAATGTAATAAAAATACCGTATCCTCCTTCCCACGACTGCGCAAGTCGAAAAGATCGTCACTTCTTGGTTACAGCGCCATTGATTTGACCCTCAAAACCCCAGGAAGGCCAGCAGCTTTGACTGAATCTGTGTGTGAGAGTGAGAGGGAGCGTGTATGGTGCTTGCTAATATCATACTGTTAAGACGCTTGCAGGTCACAAGCTAGGTGGACAAAAGAATGGGTTCCACTGTCATCCACGATGTGATCCAGAGTACCCGATCCTGACTCTGACTCTCCTTCCTGTCTTCACAATGTGATGTCCATGTCCAAGTCTCCATGAATTATGGAATATTTTCCATCTTCCTTCTCCTAGTTATTCGTTCCTGACACCTACGTTAAGGCTTACCTGTCTTCCTTCCAATGTCCAAAACTTCTTCCGCAGGATTCATAAATATGGATAACTTGATTTTATTAATTTATACTTATTATATTTTTTATTTTTTGAATAGTTAAATACTCTTAAACTCAGTTACCATTACCAAAGTTCATCCGATGATGTTAAGTGTATGAGAGCCGATGTCTTATCGCTAAACCAGCCAAAAGTCTATTGAGACATTGGTTTTAGGCCCAGTCCATTAAGAATTGGGAGCCCATAAGCCTGAGACAAGACCATGATTCGGCTGCTATACTAATACTACAAACTCAAAATTAAAAATAGGTGAACAAGGAATAACTTATTTATTTTTATAATTACTTAAATTTTTAAGAATAACATTTTTAGAATTTTCTATTCTTTAATAATAATAATAATAATAATAATAATAATAATAACTATATTTTAATTCCTGATGACTACAAATTTGGAAGCAAATCAATTAACTATAGTTGTTTTAAAACTCGAATCAAAATTAAGCCATAATATAAGAATTTTAAAGTTTAAAAGATTTAATTAATATTAAATTTTCAAATATGATTCAAGAAAGTGGATGATTTTATTTATAAAAAACTGAATTTAATTAAAAATTATTAAATAAAATTAATTTTTATGATTTACAAAAGTCAATTAATTTACAAAAATGACTGATTAATTAATGAATCGATTTATTTTTAATAATAAAAGTTATTAAAATAAATTAAACAAAAAAATTAGATAATTTAAATATTTCATAATTTAAAATTTTTAGGTTTAATTTTTTAATTATTAGTTATAAGAGACTTAAAAAATTATAATTTATAGACTCCAATTCCATTAATTACATGTTATATGGACTAAAATTTCCTGGCCGATCATTCATATGCAAGTGGATGTGAAAAGATGTAAAAATCCGGAAAAGTAGTTGAAAAGGATGAGGACAACCACTATAGATGGATTAAGACAAGACAAATGGAGTGAAATTGCATATGAACCGTAGGTTTTCCTATTGTTAATAAAATAGTAATAATAATAATTTAGTTAATGATGACCACACAAAATATGTTATTGATCTCTAAAATATATTGAAAAATTTTTATTCACACATTTTAAAACAAATCAATTGAATATGGTTGTTTTAAAATTTCAATCAAAATTAGATCATTAATATAAAAAATTTTAAGTTTAAAAGTTTCAAGTAATATTAAATTTTAAAATATAATTAAAGAAATATATTGATTTTATTTATTGAAAAGTTAAGTTTAATTAAAAATTATTAAATGAAAATTAACTAATTTATTATGATTTATAAAAATCAATTAGTTTAAAAAATTATCTAATTAATTAATATACTGATTGATCTTTAATAATAAGATTTATTAAAATATATTGAATCAGAAAATCAATAAATTTTTATGACTGAAACTGAGTCGACTTTTTAATTATTGATTATTAGATACTAAAAGAATTATATTTTATAGACTCTAATTTCATTAATTACACATTATTTACAATATTTTAAAAATTATACCGAAAGTAAAACTGATAGAACAAAAAGTTTGATGTTTAAAAAGTTCAAAGTATTAGTATATCATAAAATCGATTAAAAATTAAATGAAACTTAAAATTTTAAAATGTGATTAAAAGAATTTAACTTTATGCATTAAAATATTTAAAATTTAATTAAAAATTATTAAATAAAAATTAACTGATTTATAAAAATTTATTAATTTATAAAAATTAATAATTAATTAATAAATAGATAAATTTTTAATAATAAAAATACGGTCAACCTGATAGATATTAATGATTGATTATTTGAACTAAATTTACTTATCAATCATTGATACGCAAGTGGATATGAAAAGAAGTAAAAATTGGAAGAACCAGTTGAAAAGGATGAGGATAATAATTACATGACAAGCAGAATGGAGTGAAACTGCATATCGACCGTAGAGCAGAAGGAAAAAATCTGGTAACAAACAAATCTTGCCAGACACAGATTAGCTGGAACCTGTTACTCTGTAATAGACAAGTGAAATTGGCCACAAATATCTATGTAATACAGCGCGTGGATGGAGAGATGTGGATAAGGACATGAACGGTTCCTACGTATTTCTGAGTCACCATCACCGCCCATTTCAAAGGCTAAATAAGGTAATTCATTTAATCAGACACGTTTGGAAACTCAAAATTACGGCTCACATTGACAGGTCAGATGGAGGTGGAGAAGGTTTGTCACCAACGATAAGTACTGGTATTCAATGTTTTACTCTCGACATAGAAACAGAGGGGGAGGCATAGGAGAGAGAGAGTTTGGTTTCCCAGTAAATTTTAACCTTAATCTCTTATAATTATATATATATATATATATATACAAGATAGAGTTTTGTTTGTTTGTATAGGAGTTCGTCATCGTGTTCTTCTTCTCTGTCTCTGCCTCTCTCTCTGGTTTCTGTTCTGGTTTTTCAGAAGTTTGTGATCGTGGTTCGGTTTTAGAGAAGCTGAGGTGTTGATCCTTTTAAAGTTTTTCGGGAACTTATTTCGTTATTCCTCATTTAAGCCAATTGCAAGAGGTAAGTGATTGATCTTCTCGTTTGTGTTTAACGAAGTTGGTTGGTTGGTTGGTTTTTTTGAGCTGGTCATGCATGATTCTGTTGTGGGTTTGGTTTAGGATTCGTCTTTCTGTTTTTCCGTCAATGTATGATCATTCGGTAGTTGAACCTGAAGCTGGGAAGCATAAGTTGGGACGATGAGTTTCTGAAACTGAATGGAAAATGGAATGAAACATGAAAGGAATTGTTTAACGTTATAGTGTAGGAATGCGGCTTTGAGCCTCTGACAATGAAGCCCGATACCTCGTATCTTGTTCTTTTCTGGGTTTTATAGAAGATTTCTGAATTGGGTTTCTTCATTTCTCAATTTTTGACAGAGGGTATTCGAAAGATGGGAAAATTGGAAAACATCCGTGAGGATTCTCTTAAACTTTCCGAACAACGGTCTCCAGTGCCACCTCCATTACCTGATCCATTGAGAGCCAGTGACAAGAAGAAGAGATCGGGCAAGGATGGCTCAAGTTTAAGAGGATACAACGTTGCGTTTACTCGAGCAACGTATATGTGGGATCGTCTTTTCGATGAAGGATATAGAACGGATGTTACTGTTAATACCGACAATGGTGGCTCCATCTGTGCGCATGCCAGTATTCTGGTGAGGAATCTCTACCTTTGGATCGTAATTAGCATTTAAAGAAAAAGAAAAACTTGAGGTTTGTTAGATCAGATCAACTCAATTTATCAACTTAGTTGCTTTCTTTTACAGGGAATGGCTTCTCAGGTATTGAGAGGCATGTTAAAACAAGCAAAAGGTCGTGGCCGACGGCGAACGATATCAATTCACGGTGTTTCGCATGACGTTGTTCGAGTTTTTATCCGGTTCTTGTACTCTGCCTGGTACGTGTCAACAGTCAACCTTCAGGAAGATTAGAATCTCGTTGTATTTAATAGAACTCAATGAACTAAATCTCTAAGATCGCATGTTCTTGTACGTATAGCTACGAGGAAGATGAAATGAAGGAATTTGTACTGCATCTGTTGGTTCTCTCCCATGTGTTTGCTGTCCCACAATTGAAGCAAATATGCGTGTGGCATCTGGAACAGGGGTTTCTTAACGCAGAGAACGTTGTGGACATCTTTCAGCTTGCCTTGTTGTGTGATGCTCCTCGACTCAGCCTCATTTGTCACCGAATGATTTTGAAGAACTTGAAAGAAATTTCCGCTACAGAAGGATGGGAAGTAATGAAGGAGAGCCATCCGGTTCTCGAGAAACAGCTTCTTGAATCCGTGATCAACGAAGACAACGTAAGAAAATCTATGTATATATATGAATCTCTCTTTCTCTTGACTCTGTGCTGGTGTTCTGACGTAAAATCTTGTAACTTTCCAGAGGCAAAAGCAGAGGATCAAAAAGTCGAACGAGAGGAAGATATACTTGCAGTTGTACGAGGCGATGGAGGCTCTTGTTCATATATGCAGAGATGGTTGCCGGACGATTGGTCCTCACGACAAGGAATTCTCCGAGAACCAACCACCATGCAATTATTCAGCCTGCAAAGGATTAGAATTGCTGGTTCGACACTTCGCTAGTTGCAAGTTGAGGATACCTGGCGGGTGCAGCCATTGCAGGAGGATGTGGCAACTATTGGAACTTCACTCCCGTCTTTGTTCTGATTCAGATACTTGCAGAGTTCCTTTGTGCAGGTAATGTACGTTCTTCTGCTATGTTTCATCATAGAACATGATCATGACAATAACATTCCTAATGCAAATTGTTTCTATTCAGGAACTTCAAGGAGAGGACTGTGAAACAGAGCAAGAAGGATGAGATGAGATGGAGAATACTGGTTAAGAACATACTCAGAACTAAGCGCATTGGAGGATCACCTTTCTTTTCTTCAGATGCCTTCTCTTGTTGATAAAAGAGAAAGCATTCAATTGTATATTTTTTCTTGTAATTATCTTCCTAGAAGTAGGTGATAATGCATGCACTGGTTTCTTGAGAGAAACCGTTAATAACAAAATAGATTCTTTTTAGAATCTTCGTACTCTCACGTATTGGAAAGCTGCCATAAGCGTAAATATGAGCATAAGGATGCGAGAACTTTTGTTCCCACCTTGCCTTCTTATCCGTGTGATGTCAAACGTCTAATTTTTGTGAGCTTTATTTATTGAATTGATAGATTTTTATGAAATAGAATTAGAACATATTAATAAATGAGAACAAATTATTTGATTTGAGCAAAAATCTCATGGAATTTAAAATATATTCGAAAATAAATTAATTATTTTTCATTTAACAATATCTTTTATCAATTAAACTTTGATTTTTTCAAGAAATAAGGATAATTTCTTTTAATCATATTTTAAAATTTTAATTTCATTAAATTTTTAACTGATTTTACGACGATCTAATGCCGATTGAATCTTTTAAACCTTAAACTTCAGTTTAATTACCAAAAATTATTGGTATTTTTATTTCGATATAGCCTAATTCGGACTTGTGAGATTGGCGAAAGTCAAATTGATGAAAATTTTTAATATAATTAATTAAAATATATTAGTTTAAGTTCAAAACTAATCTTAATTGATTTTATTAATAAATTATTCTTAAGTTAGAGAATTGCTTTCAAAATTAAAAGAGTACAAAACATACCTTAGATCAAGAACTAAAGGGATTTTAAGAATTCCTTTAGGTGTGGAGATTAAAGTAAAAATTATTTTAAATATCTCAAATTATAAGTAAAATGTTAAATATATTTTAATCTTCATTCTATAATAATAATAAAAATACGATATAATTTATCCAAATACAAAATCTTAAAATCAACTAAACTTTTGTTATATTTAAAGTGAGAGTCAAAAGCCCAATTCTAAATTAAGTTTTATTCGCTTTAAATTTAATTTTAATATTTTTAAAAAGTTCAAAATAAATTTTAAATAAATAAAAAATTTAAAATTTGTTAATTATGTGTGCCTCATGATGTATTATTTTTTATATTTTGAAAATTAACTGGTAGAAATAAAAAAATAAATTTACTTTATTTATTTATGTATTTATAATAAATATACATAAAATTTTACAAGTAAGTCAAGATATTAATAAATTAGCACAGAAAAGTATTTAATCTAAACTTAAATTTATATTTGGTTCTAATTAATGTAAATCAAAAGTATGATTTCTTCACAGAAAGTTAAAAGAAGAGGCAAAGAAAAGACAAGAGTCTTTCTGTTGACACATGCTTCAAGAAATATCGGTACTCAATAATCAGAGAACGCCGACAATTGTTTGTTCACAGATGCGAAACGTTTTTTATTTGCCTGTGGACCTGTTTCTAAAGTTCTGATTGAAATTGACGTTGATAGCTCTTATTTCATTGTCCTTTTCTATGTCTGGATCATAACTTGTTGACCAGGTTCAACGATTCGGCATCTTCTTCGAAGGACAAGGTCGTGTCATTTCTTCAAATGGGCAATGGCAGAATAGGAAAGAAAGCATCAAAGTGGAGGCTTTTTTACTTTTCTAGGTTCGTTTCTTACTCAATTCCTACTCTTTACTTAAACCGGATTAAGTTTTTGCTCTGTTACTTCTTACTTGTAATTTAGACACTGATTATATTGAATCTTTCGGTACATACCCAGATAAACAAACTTCAGATTTGCCAGTAAGGTGCTTGAAACTTCCATCTCCGCTTTTGTATGAGCTAGAAGAAACATGAGAAGAACTTAGGACCAAGAAATGCTACTAACTATAATTTATTAGTAAATGTCGAATAAATGCCCAAATAATACAATGCAAGTAACCACAAAACATTCTGCTTTCTTAAAATGGTATTAGAATCATGTCCAAATGTAATAACGTATTCGATCTATGGCAACTCTGCTGAAGTAGTAGGGAAATCTTCACGCTTTCTTCTAAAAATGAAAATTCTGTAGTTCACCTATCTTCTTCGGGCGTTCAAATGCCAACGTCCTTTTGCTTGGGGAAAATTTTCGATGAATTTCCTCTTTCTTGTCATTGCTTAGTTGTTTTTGACTGACATTTGATGACTATCCGACAAAATGTGTCTTCTTGTTCTTGTCTGTAAAACTACTAGCTGTCTCTCCATATGTTGTGGGCTGAAATCTTTGAAAGGAAAACCAAGGTATGCCCTGTTGCTACATCGATTGAAACTGAGTTCGTAACCATGGAAGTATCAGCTATAGTTTGGTTATATTCCGGAAAGGATCATTACTTATTCAGACATTTCTTTCAAGGAGAAGAACTTTCCTCATCTGAACTTCTATCTTGTCCCACATTGTATCTGCTAAGAACTGGTAGAGCAGCAGTTGCAGATATTCGGAAAGATCTAGCAGAACCCACCACTGTTCTATCTTGCATGTTGCCCACTTCCTTGCATACATGGTCCAATGTGTTTAAGAAATCTCTTACAATCATAAAAATTCTTAAAGGATGGGCCTCCTCCTTTCCCGCATCTCCATGAAAATATTCTGTTACCTCTTTTACAAGTGATAATGCGTTCCTTTCATCAGCTTTGATCCTAGTAATTTCCTCATCAGCCTTTCTCAGAAAGTCCTTCATTGAATCAAAAAACTTTCCCTGTAAATCAGGCTTCTCATACTGCAAAACTAACCTGACTTTTTCAAGCCCCATTTCTAGCTTTGAAACATAGCTGCTTAGAACATCAGAGTCCATTCCTGCTGCCTTTTTGACATTGCTGAGATCTCTGCCAAGTCCAGACACAATGTGCAATCCTTTCTTCCTGAAATCTTCATCCTTCAATGCGGACTGCTTATTTTCCGGAAAATTCTCGTTGTTAGAATCAGTACACGCACCTTCTGATCTAATGATTTCCTGGACCACGAAGTGTAGCAATGTGGTTTTCCCATCTGTTCCTTTTATATCAACAAGTTTTAGAAGTGTATCAAGCTTAAATGCTTTAGCATCACCACGATTGGTGCCAACATTCATCCTGTTTCCTGTCCGAAGAACAGCTTCCAAAAGTTTGAGGAATAGCCTGCTGTTCTTCAGTTCCTCACTTGCTTCCTGATAGAGATGGAGATATGATGATTAACGCCTAGGTTGTTTTGTTTTTTGGAATACTTTTAGGAATCAAGATAAAAGACATAATAAGTGTCAGCAATATTAGATTATGGCTCAATTACCTCTAGGGTTTGAAAAGATTTCCTCAAATATCTCACTTCTGTATCAAAATTGGCTCTGTATAGCATGACTTCAACTCTTTTGAAGGCAAACGGAATATCAAGCACTGTCTTTAGGAATCGCTCTGCAGTCCCTAATTTGGAAACATCACCTTTGTAGTCTCGAAGTTTTATTTCTTCCTCCTTCGTTGGTGCCATTTTTACCAGAGTCTCCAAAAGCTCAGCTCCCAGGCTCTCTGGGTTGCCTGTTGTGCAGAAAATCATAATTAATTAATAAATACCACAAAAAAGAGAAAACTTAGGAACTGACAGCAGAACTATATTCCATATCTGGAAATCATAGTGGTACTAATGTGGCCTTTCACTTGAACAATAGAGTTTCCTCTGGCCCAAGCCTTAGGTGACACTCTCGTTGCAATTACTAGTTCTAACAAAAGAAAAAAAAATCGAAAGCTTCAATCTTGCAACTAAGCATAAATAAGCTACAAGTGGTATATATCGCCAAGGATCATTCAGTTCCTTAAGCCAGAGGGATGAAATAATTTTTCATTGCAATGTGAATCTGGTGAAAACATTTCGTTTGCATCAGAAACAGAAGCTTTAAATTTTCATAAAGAACACGGATTCTATCATATCCGATCTATTCATACTACTGTATTTTTAGTGCCCCACTGATCTTTGAACGCTGAGTATGAAATCAAATAGATTAACATAATCTTCAAGAGTGTTTGAGTGTTGTTAATTGTTTTCTCTTTCAGCCATTCTGCCCCATTCGAGTAGTCTCACATTGAAGGAAGAAGAATAACAGATGGTAACCTATTGAATCTGACCTATATGTTAAATAAAACATTCACCTGACTAAAATCTGTTTTCTGAAGCACTTACTACGTCTAACTTCTTCCTGTAACACTGCCAGTTTCCACTTCTACTTCGTTCTGGTAGAGTTGCCTTTGAAGGAACAAAACCATCATTTATGTCATATGATTATGCTAAACTGCATTTTCTTCTGTTTGAGACTGTAATGATGATAACTTCTAATTTAATCTGTTTGACTATAATTAACGTTTTCCAACAGGTGTATTTTCTTCCAAATTTTAGGTATTGTATAAGCAAAGTTGTATAAAAAGCAAGCACAGTAGTCCACGGGATTGGGGGACATGAACTGTACAGTCTATTAGGTATCATGGTAATTTGCACTTTCTAGTCTCTCGTGCATAATTCACGGAGTGACAAAGGCATCAACTCCCCTGAATTTATGGGTTAGCCATACTTTTCCAAGAAGACATGAAGTACGATTCTATTAGTTTTGCTTTTATCCTAGTTTCTTTAGACAGGTTAGCTGGTTATGATTATGAAGCTTAATAGATGATCTGAACAGAAAATAGCAATAATACATACCATCTAACAGAGCTTCAGAGACTTCATCTCGCGTCACATTCAGTGCTCTTAACAAAATTGCTATGTTCTGTGACTTTTTTGGATCCAACACTCTGTTTTCATGCTCGACAGGAGGTAGAACCGATCTTCTTGTAGGTTCTTTCGGGACAGAATTTGCCGAATTGCATCCAAAAAGACTCTCCATCATGTCCTCGTTTAATCTGCCAAGAAATTTAATAACCATCCATAATCAATAACATCAATTACTATGACTCTAAATTCCTCCGGGAATCAAACTTATTAACTAGGGAAACAAGTTTCATGTTACTCACTGAAAGGAGCTGGATTTGAGCTGGTCCCAAACTGTGGCTCTGTCGGATGTTGCTCTCACTTTGTCCCAATGCAGAGGCTTTAACCTTGGCTTGATTCCGTCATTTTCATCGGGGTCATTCCTCTCCGATGAACTTGCTCCATTACTAAGTTGTTCAACAGGCCTTTTAGTTTCAGTCGTGGAACTGACTTTTGGGGTAGGAGTCCAGGACTGCCGCTTCCCAGGTACCTTACTTGGCATCGACGACACACTTGATTTAGATGTTTCGAAAGATCCAACCTTCCTCGGCGTTGATACTGCAGGCGGTATAGGCGGAGGAGGTGGAGCTGGAGGCGGAGGCGGCGGTGGAGGTGTCGGAATTCTACTTGATTGTTGGCTGTTTATTGATCGGAGAAGAGCCATATTAGGCGGTGGTGGCGGCCCTGAGAATTTTGGCCTAATGTGAACATAAGAACTAGTTGGCATAGTATCATGAACTTTGTCCTGTCGTGAAATCACAGGGGGCGGTGAGAAAGGCGGAGACGGTTGCTTCATATCCGGCGATGATACTGCCGGAAATCTCGACCTCGGAGACGTTCTTCGAGAGTTAGGAAACGAACTATTAGTATGAGCATGAGCATCATTTCTACTACCATTAACAGATCTCACCGAAACAGGCATATAGTACCCGTCAACATCATTGCTCACCGACGAGCCCTGTGGGGTATAAAACGCCGTCTCACGACTCTCCTCGTCGGAAGACGACATTGACGAAGGAGAATTATCGTGGGAAGGAGGTTTAGGCAATGGTGGCAGGGGTTGCAACTCAGGACTAGGCCTATATCGCTCAGATCTCTTGATAGAGTTCAGTTTACGATACGGCGACGTATTCGCTGCTTCGTTAACTTCACCCACCGACGTTGTGCTGGGCTCCACAGTGCCAATGTACAAGAAACTCGAGGCGGGCACTCGTGATTCGTCAGGGAACGTCTGAGAATTTGGTCCAACAAGCTTTTGAGTCTCTCTTGGATGCTTAACTCTGTGGCGATACAAAAAAAAAGCAAGAGCAGATAACATTCCGAGAGTGACGATACCGACAGAGACAGCGATTGCCACTTTCTTTGCAGGTTTCGCAGGTTGTGTTGCGGCTGGGATTGGTATCGCGGTCCCATTGCTGGTGCTTGCTGCTGTTGGCGGCGGTTGAGTCTGGTCGGAATTTGGTGCGGCTGGGACCTCCGGGAAAAATGGTTGGTCCGGGGTGGGGAACACGGTGGGGTCCGGCGGTGGAGGT
>JANZXR010000172.1:3692918-3722113 GCA_027575705.1 Erythroxylum echinodendron
AAATATAATATTTTGGATTATTAATCTATATTTTGAGGATTATAAACTTAATTTTTATAGAATTAAATATCTAAAATTTAAATTCTTATAAAAAAATTCAATGAAATACTAAGATATATAATACTCATACTCTTACAATTTTTTTAAAGTCATGTTATCATAAGTCATTTTACACATAAACATATAATACTAAACAACTAATTTTATTAAACATCAAATGACAAACAGCTAATACAATCTACTGGTCAAATCAGCTGATAGAATCAATTATCAGCTAACAGCTAATGCAATTAGCTGATTACCAAATAGGGCGATAGCTAATGCAATTAGCTGATTACCAAATAGGGCGATAGCAACGTTTTCATTTTCGGTTATTTACCTTCAATCAGCTGATGAAATAGTAACTCTCCAAACAATGTTATTAGCTATTTGAAGAGTCAAACAACTAAAAACAACCAACCAACTAAAAAAATATCTAATTAGTTGGTAACCACACGAGGCCTTAATATAAATTATTAAAATTCGATTTGAAAACAGTTCTCTTTGAGTCAGTAGGATATTTATTAGAGTAGGATATTTATTAGATTGCTGATGCGTTGTTGTTATGTACAATGTTAATTTTATTATTATTAATTTAATTGAAATATAAGAGAAATTATTTTTTTTAAAAAAATATTATTGAGATAAAGATTTTTTTAAAAATTAGTTAAAATGTTAAAAGGAAAATAAATGAGATGCACGGATGATTATTAAAAAAAAAGTAATACGAGAGCAGAGGCAGAGGGGATGAATGGATGGTTTTCTCGTAAACAAGGGGCTGTTCCTGGAGTTCTCTCGCTCCCACTCTCTATCACTACGAAATTCGCTCCCACTCTCTGTCACTACGAAATGCTTTAAAAATTTATACAACAAAAAGCTTTAAAAAACCAAAAGATAAAGTCTTACGAGTCAGTTTTGTACTTGATAAGGGAAACACCAATGTTGTGCATGTCAGATTGGCGTGCATTACATTGGGAGAGAGAGACCCTTTGTAGAGATCAAAGTAGCGCTGAGGGGCGTGTGGGGTCTCTTGGTTTTTGGGTTCTGTCTTTGTCTGTTGAAAGAAACCTCACTGCTTTTACTTTCTAATAACGAAAGTAAAGGTGTTTTGTTTCGTTGCTGTTAAAGTGAAGCATAAAAAGATCGCCTTTGTTGATACGCAATTACAAAGTTTTGATCTTTTTGAGCTTGTGGTGGAAGGAATGAGAGGACAAGTGGTGGTTTACTGGTTTTAGTGGTGGTGCTGGTGGTGATATTGGTTGTGGGGCGGTGCTGATTCAAAGGAGTTGGGAGAGATAGAGATAGAGAGGTGAGGGAACATTCTTAGATTTGGCTTTTTGTGGGTCTAGAGGCATTGGTGGCTGTCAAGGATGAGAAACAGCTCACCCTTTTGATGTGAAGTCTTTTGGATTTGTTGGGTGTTATTTGTAGTTTGTGGGGTTGCCTCCATTTGGGTTTTGTCCTGCAGGTAATAGTGCTTCTCATGCACCAAACGTTGTGTTGTGTTGTGTTGTCTTCTCTTATTGTTCTGTCACTTGCGAGTTGCCTCTTGCGATGCTTATTTTATTCCTATTTGTTTGTTCAAAGTGATAAGATTGAGAAGGTGCTTGCTTGTAAGGCATCCTTCGGTGGCTTCTGGATTAATATCTCTAAGGTGAAGTATTAGAATTCTATCGACATGCTTTCAACGCTTCTTTCGATGTCTTTCTTAGCAGATTTGGCGAGATTTTCAATCAAATGTAATCAGTAGACCTTGTTCTGCTTCAATCTGACTGGGTTTTGGTTACCTGTCTTCTCCTTCGTAACTTCTTGTTGGTTATTTTGCTTCCGCACAAATCGGACAAAACTCTTCAGAATTTACTGATACCATTTCTTATATTGCATGTTTTCAAATTCATTGAAGTTGGTTATTAAATGACACAAGCAAAACGTTGTTGGGTAGTGAGATTTTGGTTCTTTTTGTTCGTAGAAAAGTTAAGTGCGTTCTGTGCTGATTTGTGCGTCATGTTCTTGACTCTGATTCCTATACTTACTGTTTAAGCTCCATTTTATTTATTAAGAAAATAAAAATGATCTGTTATTTACCACCACTTTTAGAACAAATTTGTCGGATATCATGCTACTCCTTGTACAATGTTTCTTTTGGAAATACCTTCAAGTTTGATACTTCTTGTCTACTCTTTTGGTGGTTTCTTAGCTGATACCTAGATGTCATGTCGTCTCGTTGCAGGTGTGGCAGCATACATTGAAGAGAGAATTTGATTCATGAAAGGAATGTGGATTCTGGGGTTTGGTTATTGACATTTTCTCTACCTGCAAACAGTTTCTTGTTTGTGTGTTTCTATGTGAAACCATTGGCATAAGAAAAGCCATGGAAACATAAACAATTGAACAAAGGTGGTGGTGTCAGTTCTCAGCAAGTGGGGGTGTCTCTCTTTATAGTTTATACAAATGTTTTGACAGAGTTTTTAAGCAATATCTACATAGTTAACCTTCGCTCTCCGTGGTCCATGGATGCTGTTACCAACTAAAGAAGCAACTACTTCACTTTAGTGTCTCATTTGCTATCTTCCTCTGTTCTGGCCTAGTTTTGTGTGCAAGATTCGGTCAGACAAAGAAACTCTTCTTCTTCTTGAAAATAACATTGTTGGCAGAAGTTAGGCCTTCAATTGCTTTCTGGGAATATTGGTTGGCAAAAGTTAGGATTAGGGCGTTTAACAGGAACTGAAGGGAGCTGATACTGGGCAAGATGAAGTTTATGAAACTTGGATCTAAGCTTGATTCGTTTCAGACTGATGGGGACAATATTAGGTGAGTTTGAGATCTGTATTCAGCCAGCTAGTAATTGTATAAATTTATTTTTTATTATTTATTTAGTCCTCGTTTATTTTTCCTTTTTGCTTTTTAATATCTAATTTTTCTGTTTACAAGCTTTTTTGTTAAATTCTTTTCTGGTTGTGTTCCTTGTCCATGTTTTAACGGTACTATAGACATATCCTTCAATGGTTACCAGTTCTGTTTTTCCCTTCTTCAGTTTACCTTTCATATTTTATGTAACCGCATCTAGAGAACCGTATTAGTTTTGGGTTAGGCTTCATGCCTCTGGAATTTCTTATTAGCTTTGATATGTTGGAGCAGAAAACCAGTTTGAGATTCTCTTCTCAGCCAACAGTTTAAGATGCTCTTGTAGTGACTGTTACTGGCTGAGACATGCATTTGTTTTACATCATCTGCTCTTTATGGATTATACATGAGAGTTATCGTGTTGGGTATGTTTTATTGGTTTCTGTGAAGAAGCAATCTGTCTAGAGATTAGGGATGGCATCTTTAGCCCGGTCTAGGTTGATCGGGCTCAAGCCTGGGAAGCCGGCCCAAAAGGTCCAACCAGTCCAAGCCCCAACCACAAATTGACATCGTTTTCATATGTAGATTTGAGAACCTACAGACCAAAGGACCTTTTGGTAGTGGCCTATTGGGATTGGGCTGCTTCAAATGATAATGAACATTTCAAATGATGCCTATATTATACAAGAACAGCTGCTTGTAACTCTCCATTGGCTCCTCTTTGATGTTTATGCAATGGCTATTGTCTATTGCAATAAATGTCATTCACGAAACGTGAACCTTGAATAGGTTAGTCTGCGCTATCAAGTGCCATTAATTCCCAAGTTATATGTTGGCACTTGTTCTAATCTCTTCGTGAAAAGAAGAAAACATGCTATAATATGCTTCTTTTTGTGTCTCTATCAGACTATTCTGGACTGTCAACTTAATTTAACAATTGGCATTTCTCTCTATTTGTTAAATCTAATATGTTCCTCTTCCCTTTTTATTTTTCCTCAAAGTTGACCTAAAGTATGTTAGTTTTGATGGAAATATAATTGTAGGCACTCCATCTTGTAGGTATGTGGCAACTGAGTTGGCAACCGACATAATAGTTGATGTTGGCGATGTGAAATTCTGTCTGCACAAGGTATGAATTCCATGATTGGATATGGTTCAATTTTGGTAACTAATTGCATATGCCCCCAGATTGTGTGGAAAAAGTAAAAGTTTATCTCCTATTCTAGTTTTAGACCGAGTGTATGTAATTTCATAGTTCTGTCGAGTCAAATATGGTGAATTTATATGCCATTTCTCTCCACATTGGCTTTGCTGATACAACGCAGGCAATCATCGATAATGCTAAGACTTTAATGTTCGTCACATACTTTTCTGGAGCTACCATGGAACATAATTGACTATTGAAATTTATCAGAGTTATTGAAGTATTTGGTTATCAAAACTATAATCTTTGATCTAAATTTTAGAATGATTTTGCAGTTTCCGTTGCTGTCCAAAAGTGCGCGTCTTCAGAAGCTGGTGGCAACTACAAGCGATGAGAACAATGATGAAATTAACATTCAGGATATTCCTGGTGGACCTGCTGCTTTTGAGATATGTGCAAAATTTTGTTATGGGATGACGGTAACTCTCAATGCATACAATGTTGTTGCAGCCCGGTGTGCAGCAGAATATCTTGAAATGTATGAAACTATTGAAAAAGGGAATCTCATCTACAAGATCGAAGTGTTTCTCAATTCTAGCATCTTCCGCAGTTGGAAAGATTCAATTATTGTCCTTCAGACCATGAAGTCTCTTCTTCCACGGTCAGAAGAATTAAAATTGGTCAGTCGCTGCCTTGATTCCATAGCTTCAAAGGCATGCATGGATACTTCCAAAGTTGACTGGTCATACACCTATAACAGGAAAAAGCTTCCATCAGAGAATGGAAAGGATCCTCTTTGGAATGGTATGCGAAAATCCCATATGGTTCCTAAAGATTGGTGGGTGGAAGATCTGTGTGAGTTGCAGGTAGATTTATATAAGAGGGTGATTACAGCAATTAAGGCAAAAGAAAGAGTCTCTGATAATATGATTGGAGAAGCATTGCATGCATATGCCCTGAGAAGATTGCCAAGTTTTAACAAGGGTATGTTACAGAGTGGTGATATACTCAAGTATAAATCACTTGCAGAAACCATATTCTGGCTACTACCTAATGAGAAAGGTAGTGTTCCTTGTAGTTTCCTGCTTAGGTTGTTAAGAGCCTCAATTTTGTTGGAATGCGGAGAGAAAGAAAGGAATGAACTGATGAGAAAAATTGGCCAGCAGCTTGAGGAGGCTACAGTGGCTGATCTATTAATTCGAGCCCCGGCTGAGGAAACAACAATGTATGATGTCGATACAGTGCAAAGCCTTGTTGAGAAATTTGTGACACATGAACGAAACACTCAGACTGCTTTTCCTTTGGAAACTGAATTCCGGGAGTGTAAAAGCCCACATTTTGGATCAGATGCTCCAAAGGTCAAGGTTGCTAAACTGGTAGAGGGCTATCTTACTGAGATAGCTAGAGATCCAAATATACCTGTCTCAAAGTTTGTTAGTCTTGCCGAGATGGTTTCAAGTTTCCAAAGGCCATCACATGACGGACTTTATCGGGCCATCGATATGTATCTTAAGGTGAGTTGATTGAATTTTACCATCATGATTTTGTGTAACATTGACTTTCATGTGTATAATTATGATGATGCTGTATTATTGAGAGTAACTAGATATAAAATGAAGATTTGAGGAAGAAGTTGGTCATATTGGATTGTTTTTGTTCGACTATATCGTTATCTTTCCTTCTTGATGCGATTGTGTTTGACTGTAAGATTGTTCTTATCGAAGTTAGAGATCCGTAGAATTGTTGATTCCCAACAAATCACAAGGTACATTTGTTCATTTATAGTCCATTTCGGTTGAGACTTAAAATTTCAATCCAAGTCCACGGCTCAATATAGGCTTAAAGTAGTGGTTCTTTAATCTCTTGTGCTCTCTAACTGATTGTCATTTTCTGTATAGGAACACGGTGGAATAAGCAAGAGTGAGAGGAAGAGAATATGCAAATTGGTGGACTGCAGGAAGTTGTCAGTGGATGCATGCATGCATGCGGTGCAAAACGAGAGACTACCTTTGCGTGTGGTTGTGCAAATCCTCTTCTTTGAGCAGGTCAGGCAAGCAACATCATCTGCTGGCAACAGCTCATCGGAACTACCCGGGTCAATCAGAGCATTGATTCCAGGTGGTTCTAATGGCAGCTCAAGGTCCACTACGACAAACACGGAAGAGGACTGGGATGCTGTGCCAACATCTGAAGATATCAAAGCTTTGAAAGGAGAACTTGCAACTCTTCGTTTAGGGAGTAGTGGGAGCGATAGAAATCTCAACGGTGGAGCCAAGAATGATACTGAAAGAGTTGCAGCAAGTAACATGAAAGGTTTACTCATGTCAAAGATATTTTCAAAGCTGTGGTCGAACAAAGAGAGGAATGGTGATATAAGTAGCTCTGATACATCTGAGAGCCGGAGCCCTGGTTCTGTCGTCGCCGAGGAGATGAAATCTACCCCTTCCAGAAGCAGAAGGCGTTCTATATCTTAAGTCGCAGGCATGGTTTAACATGCTTTTTTGGCTTGTAATATGATCGCTCGACATTGACTATTAGGATATTAGAAACTCGTTGACATTTTCCTTGCTGATTCTCCCTCCATCGGGACCTTTCACGCGGAAGAGATGCATGACAGATTTCTAGGAAATGTTTATGCAAGTTTTGACTTCATGAAGAAGTGGAAATACATAACGTGGCATTGTTGCTGTTCCTATTCATCAGATCAATTCTTAACCAAGTTTTTGATGTTATCGTGATTGGAAAGGAATCATTGTCCTTTTCTCTAAAGAATTAGTCTTGTGATTCAGCAGAAGAAAAAGTTTGAAACTTCATGATCTATCAATGTTCATAAGTTAGTCAGTCCGAAAACCAAACACGCAAATTTGAATATTCTTCCTTCAACTTCCTCTTTGTGTCTTGACATGGACAGAACCAGTAAAGAAGACCATTTGAGTGATTGATCTGCAAAGAAGGGACCAACAATATAAGGAAGGAACGAAAGCAAAAGAAAATGCCGTCCACTCTTGACTGATAAAATACTAAATTACCAGATAGAATCTCTCCAACCGTTTAATTTACCTAAACCACTCCCACAGTTTCAGCTCAGAACAAGCATAACAGATGACAGAACGTCAGAGCAAGATAAGCTTGTTAAGTACATGTTTGGTAGTACTTAAACAATAAGTTAGTGCTTTGAAAACTGAGCTTCTACACCCGAATTTGCCTAACACTTTCTCATCTTCACCTACCTACTAAGCCTAACTCAAAAAACTATCTCAACCCCTTAGGAATATGACTACATGTTGTGTGAATGCAATTTGCAAAGTCGGCCAAATGGAAAGCTCTGAGCTTTCCTACTTTTCATTTACCGACCACATTATCTTACGTTGTCTATTCCATGAACTTCATTGTTTAGAAGACTTCACTCATTGCTAAGTTGCGCATGAATTGCCTGCGCTTTTCTTAGCAGTCCATGAAACTATAAAATTGGAGCTATTAGAACAAACAACAATATAATCCCATCTCCACCTAAACATGAGGAGCCAACCTATGTACTTTCATTATTATTATTTTATTAAATAAATTATTTAATAAAATAATGATTAATTAAAATATAGTTCCCAAGGGCATATTTAGCTAATTTTAGAGATTATTTATAGAGCAAGAAAAAAGGAAATATCCAACTTTGTCAGGGTGTGTGTGTCTTCATAAATTAGTTTGGTTGCTGAATTTGACATCTTGTGGTCAACAGAACAGCAGCTGGTAATGACTGAGAGTGCATTTCCTTGTCAGAACTCCTGAAGGCTATCCAGCAACATGAGCAGTCACATTCATTTGTTGCTTCAATGCATACTTCTCATGACTCTCAGGGCAAAATCCCCGTGAAGGGTTTGTGGATCATGTTAGTCATACTCAGTTGGATCCCCGTATTATTGCAAAAATGACGAAATTTTGATATTACGCAGTCTTATTTTTACAAAGTAAAGAAGTTATTGTCAATATAATCACAGACAAATGTGATATAAAGAATTAAATAATCTTTAAGTATGTGATGCAAATTTAAAAGACATAATAATAATAAGACAAAAAAGAATATAAATATTAAGATAATAATAATAATAAGAAAACTCCGATTAACTGATGCAACAGATGCTTAGTTAGTCTACTAAGTGCATACGATAGGGAAATGACATACAAATCAAATATAACAAACAGGCAAAAGAAAGAGATATGCAAGAATTAACAAATTAAAAGTAATAGTTACAATGTACGTAGTAAAAAAGTTGAGACAATTAGACAATAATAAAGATATTATGATCAAACCCTTTCTGTATACAAAACTTGAATATGAGTAATAAGGTTAGAAGCATAGGTGAGCTCGTTTGTAGATTTTAAAAACCCGGCGACTTCACCAAGTGATTTATACAGGGTTTCTGGATCAGATATCAAAAAACAAGCGTCTTTTACGTGCTTAACCTGCCAATAATACAGGAACGAACTCGCAATTTCTATTTCTTATTAAACCGTCCTTTAAACAACTTATATGCATTTATAATGATTAAACTATGGCTTATCTTATAATAGGGTTTCAAAGATGTCACAATCTCAGGGCTTTCCGTTCCTAACTATGGTGAAATTTTGGAAGGTAAAGAGCGAGACCCTGTGAAGGGAAAGGACAAAGAACCAATGTACCACATCACCCGACCCACCAAGTACTTACATTTCCTTTTCTTTCAAAGCAGAAAGAGTTGAAAGGCCACAGCTAAAAGCCGAATCTTCAGTCAAGTTCTGTCATATTATAAAAACCAAAAATAGAGAATCCTCCAGTTCCAAGCACCCTCTGTTCTCTTCCATCAATTGTTACGTTACCACGTACTTTCTAAGCAACTTGAAGGACATCTTTGACCGTTCTGGAGGATAATCATGATTCATTGTCAATGTCCAATGAGGATTGAGGCATTTTATCATTTGATGCCCATGATCGTTAATTGGGAATATACCAAATTTCCAATGGAAATTAGAGGTTAAGATAATTTATAAAACAAGAAAAAGTCTTAATTTATGATATTAATTAAGAATAAAATTGTATATTATTAGATCTTTTCAGATTTTTCATATGAGCGAGATTCAACCAATAATAATAATAATAATTATTATTATTATTTACAAATAAAAAATCATATATTTTAGAATATAAAAGTAAAGTCAAGATCACTGGAAATAAAAAAGGTGTTTTTGGCTGAGAAAGGATCTAAAAAGCCAAATCCATTTACAAAAAGTTGGAGAAAAACTAGAGTTGGGGGATATTCTGTTCATTGACAATATCCCATTCCCACATCTTCTCTTTTTCCTATCCCCCCCAAATTCTCCATTTGTTAAAAAGACCTGAAGAAAAAATCTAAAACCCTAAAATCCGAAGAAAGACAAAGACCCTTGCATTTTCTAACTAGTGCTATAGATTTTCCTCTTAGGTAAGTCATTGACTGGTACAAAGTTTGTTGTTTTAAAACTCTCTAGGGTCAACAAAAATGGACAAATCAGGGGCTGATTTCGTCCAGTCACCGACAGACCCGTCACTGTAGTCTTCCCCTAGCCTCTTGATGCACCACAAGTCCTCGGCGCAAGATAGCATTTTCCAGTGCGGAATTGCTAACCTCAGCGGCTCGTGGCTTGAAACCTCCGTAGCCACCACTGCACATCCTCGCTTTTTAGCCAAGTTATGCGCGTGCCCGCATAACGCCCTCATCATTTTCTCCGCGCGTTGTCCTTCGCCTCCCAAACCATACATGAAATGAAGCCCAAACGGTCGGAACACGTCGGGCACCGACGGTAACCTCAGAAACGGCAGCGCCTTGTCCACCATTCTCGTTGTCTTAACGAATGTCTTCTTCACGCACGACGCGCCACGCACCTGGAGCGTAAACACGTCCTTACAGTTCCACACGCTAAGAACCGCCCAAGACTTGGGCGGGTTGGCCAAGAACTCAACTGACCCAGGCCACGAACCGGGCCCGTAAGTTCCACGTGGCACAGCCAGAAATGTCCCCAAGCTTAGTTTATTATTGAGAATCGAGCCAATGTCGCGGGGGAAAAACTCGGTAGTGGAAAAACGCCGTTGGTACAGAAGTTCAGCGTCATGAGGAGCGAGTTCAACGATCGTGACTCGGTTTGAAACGGGGACTCGGTGAGCAAAGACCGGATTGACCAGGATTGAAGGAGTGCGGAACTTGGAGTAGCCGCATTTATCGGTGAAGAGTTTAACGGAAGCGATGTTGTCGTTTTCAGTTGCCATGTAGGAATACTCGGCGCCGTTTCTTCGAAACCACTCCTCGATCTCGTTTACCAGCTTTAGGCCTATCCCCATCCTCCTGTTAATAAATAATTAATGTAGAAAAAGCATAATTAATTTAGAGGGTATGTTGTTGTTTAATGCTAATCATTACGTTACAGATAAACGACGACGTTTGGGAAAACAAAGAAGATTCATACGATGATTGCGAGCGAGAGAGAAAGAAGAAAGGAAACTCACCGATGAGAAGGAGAGACGCGTAGGCCTAAGATGTAGGCAGCTTTGGTGTAAACAGGGAGAGGTCTGGTGGTGGCGGCGGCGGCGTTAGGATGGTTGAGACTGTTGGTTTTGACATTTCTCGAGAGCTTTTTCCCGCATGTAACGGTTTTGATGCAACCTCTCACCATCCCCACTATTTCCCCACCCAACTCAGCCACCTATCCGATACGAACAAGAAAAGTTAAAAAAGAAGAAATGGATTGGCCATGTTAAGTTTCTAAATGAAAAACAAAGAAATGAAAACATGAGGATTGGTTGTTTATGTAGAAAGGACAAACGAGAGCAAAGGACTGGTATTAGTGCACTGAGTGGGAGTCTCTGTACTTTACCAGCATGAGAAAAGCAGGCGAGTGGCGGACCCTGCAAATTGGGTCACCCAGGAGGTCGGTGAAGAGAGAGAGCTTCCCACTGGGACCGACCTCACACCTTCTCTCCACTTCTTCCACACCCACTCGATCTTTTTTTGGATCAAATTCTCTCACCACTATCATCACTCTTCCTGTTGATGATGATGATCGCTCTTCCTCCATATTACTCACTATTACTCTAACGAGATTGCTATATGTATAAATTAACCAGATACAACCCTAGAACACAAATGTACCGGATAAACTCAAATTTCCCAGATCACAACTTAATATGATTGCCCAAGTGCAAGACAGTGGTTAAAAATGCCAAGACGGCTTCTCTGACGTGTGAACTAAGGGCTTATGCAAGACACTGGTATTAGAGAAACCGGAAAAAAGAGAAAGCCGGAACAAGAAGAAGATGGGTACGGAGACGTTTCACGAATTGCTTTTTACTCTCCTCTTTTTTACGGAGAGCAGTAGTTGCTTTCACTGATAGTTTCTCAGGTAGCGAGTTAGTTGATCATCGCAGAGTTACAAGTGCATATTATGGTGCCTTTTATATATACATGGAGGCTTTGGGGTTGGGGGTGCTTCCTTCCTATTTTCTCTCTTTTCTTTTAATTCTCTCTCCAGAATCGTCTCGCCTTCCATTTGTTTTTCTTCTTTCCCTTCACTTTCTACTTTATTATTTTTACTTACAGTGCTTTTTGAAGTCCCCGTCTCATCTTCTCTCTGTCTCTACACCGTCTCTCTCTCTAAATGCTAATAATATACATCTTAATACTGATTAATTCAATAATTATAGTACACAAAAGAGTTTAACTGTTACAATCATATTGTGATTAGTGGAGAAAAAGGAATATTAATTATTTTGTTTCAAGGAAAAAAAAATGGCGGCTATGACTGCGCAGTCTTGTGGGATGTAGATGATGGTGCACTCTCATTAATGATTAATTTGTATGGAAAGCAAGCGTTCCCATCATATGACCCCATTCGTAATCATTACCTTTATAACTCCTTTGCCTTTTTAATTCTCCCAGTCGCTACATACATGCATATACATACATCTTCAATCATCATACTCATCATCATCTTCCCCACCAATTGTACTTGATTAACCACTTTATGTCTCCATCCTCCTCATGTATCATGTGTGACATAGTATTGTCTTTTTGGTGCATATTGAAATAACATGTAATAATTATTTTATCACAAATAATTATATAAAAATAAAATAAATATTAGGCTTAAAATCCAAAAACAAATGGAAAAAATCAAAAGGCGCAAAAACAAATTAACTCAAAACCCAGAAATGGGCGAAATGGGGCAGCAGCTCCCAGAAATTTCGGCCGTTGATCCGGTAGTGGCGTACAAAGTGCCTCCCACATTCAAAAAGGTGGTAAGCTGCTTCTTTCGTTTTCTCGTCACCTTTTTTTTTTTTTTTCCAGAAAATAAGCAGTTAACTTGAGCACTTAGCAATGATTTAAAAATGGAAATAAAAGTTATAATGATATGATAAGGAATTTAAGGTTTAAAAAATTTTATTGATAAAATTTAAGAATAACAATGAGCTCGCCCATAAGTCAAAATTCAGGCATTTTTATTGAGCAAACTTACATATCAAATTAGGTTTATATTGGTTCAAGACTCAACTTTTTTAAGCAAAACAACATCCTTCTGTTTAGAAGAATTAGGTTTTAGGCAGGCCTGTACTTGGGCAATTTAGACCCGGATTTAATTAAAAAAAACATTATTTAATATATTTAATTTTTTAAAAATTATTTTAAAAATTAACGAGACTGACTCTTGAGTTGACTCATTGTCATCCCTAATAAAATCAATTAAAGATTAAATAAAGATAAAATATAAAAATATCATTATTTAAAATATTTAATTTTTTAAAAATTATTTTAAAAAATCAACTAGACTGACCCTTGAGCTGACCGCATTGCTATCCCTAATAAAATCAACTGAAGATTAAATAAAATTAAAATATGAAAATCATTAAAAGAAATTGTATTATTAAAATAAATTAACCTAAAAAGTTAAAAACTGAACCGAAAAGTTGATATAAAATTTTACAGTGAAACTAGTTGAATCAGTTGAATTTTTCAATCATGACAATGATTACATAGATAGCAAATTAATCAGGGTTCTGATCATAATTATCTAAAATCTATTAGACCAACGGCATGATGTTCTTCCAGTTCCAACTAAGTTTTTTTTTTCTTTTCATAAATTATCTCCACGAGTTTAATCTAATGTACGATCCCCTAAAAGTTATAATATTAATTCGCATTTAATATAGAGGTAAAATAAATAAAAATATTCTTATAGAAAACTTTTAAAAATCTTAAATTTAGATTTTTTTTTAATTTTTATCTGGACTTAGTATGATTTGGATTTTGTTATATCATGTGATAAAATCTAAACGAATTATAGAATAAGTGAAATATATGATTGATGTTCACCATTCAATATGTTCCCTCCTATCTCTCTTTGTTTAGCTTTGTTGTACAGAGATCTCAAATCTAAGTTGCTTAGTTGAATTATAATAACTCAATTCGGTAGGTCACCATAATTTAAAAATCAAAGTTTCAATATTGTAAATTTGAAAATGTTGATAGATCTAATCGTTTCTAAAATCTATTAGATTAACGGCTGCTGATAAATCAGGAACGGGCCAAGTTGTCATTTTTTAAAGAAAAATTTTAAAAACAATGTCATTTTGATAAAACGACATCATTTTTAAAGTAGCAGTTGGGCCACAGGCCAAGTCATTTTGAAGTAACAGTTGGGTTATGGGTTAGGCTAGGCCGACACGTAGCTCGCTCGACCTTGACCCATGGTCCAATCAACTTGGACCAAAATCGAGCCAGACCCTTTTTGATATCTCTAATCGTTTCAATATTTTTGATTTACTAGATATATTACATATCCTTAAAATTAATTAATATATTGATAAGTCATAATCGAAGTATGTATAAATATCAATGATTACAATATCCAACCGATCGAAATATTAGCTATTTGTGTAGTTTTTAATTTTTCGGTTTGATTATTTTAATAAATTTTATTGTTAAAAGTTGACAAATTTATTAATTAATAGGTCAATTTAATTAATAATTTATTTTCAAATTTAATAACAATATTCTTCAATTATATTTAAAAAAATTTAATTTTATCTAATACCGATTATACTTTTAAACTTTAAATATCTTATTTCATCGGTATTTGAAGATGGATGTAGACATCACTAGTTAATTATTTAACTAATTAGATGTCACTTGGGTCTATCTTTTTCAAGCTTTAATAAAAACTAAAGACTAAATAAAATGAAAAATGATCAAACTAAGTTCATATCGTACATGATGGGTTGCAAAGTTTAACAAAAACAAATGTGGACTCGGCAATAATGGTCTTTTTATATGAAGCATAACACGACAATTATAATTGTGTTTTGATAATTATTATTAACTAATCTTTCATTACCCTACCATTTGCAACTAAATGTTCAATTAGTGGGTTAGATCATATAGGTGATCCTTCACTTATAAAAACTAAACCTAAATCATTACCATTAACATAGCTTTCCCGAAACAAATTATTGTGCTTTCGTTTAAAGACGGAAGTGCATGAAAATGAAAGGAAGCCTATGACAAGTCACAAGATGTCAGTACTAAAGTCTATTAAGTTTGGTTTATGTTGGTACAATATATTAATTATATCCTAAAGTACATAGATTTGAAGAGTGGATCTAAGAAATATATGATTACTGTGTGCTAATTAAGATTAAAGGATGTAGACATAGATATGTTAAGCATAAATTAGTGGGAGATTATAAGTAAACTATCCTATCATGTTGGAAAATAAGCCAACCCATGAAAATAAAATATTCAGTTAGTACATCCCTGAGGTTGATGTTTAATAGCTAATAACCAAATTTTCTTTGTACTTTGTTCAAAAAAATCTTCTGTGACTAATCTCAAATTACTATTTCTCCAATCAAATGTAATATCATAAGGCATTGCTGGTTGCTTTCATAGTTTCTTTGCCAAGTGGTCTGTCGTTAACATGGAAAACGGAGGAAAAACTAAAAACACTTTTATATTATGCCGTATAAAGTTTAAGGTTTAAAAAATTCGTATTGATTAAAATTAAAGAATTTAAAATATAATTGAAAGAGATTGTATTATCTATTTAAAAATTTGATGTTTAATTAAGAAAATATTGTTAAATAAAAATAATTGATTTATTTTAGTTTATAAGAACTTATCAATTTATAAAAAATTGACCAGTTAATTACTAGAATAATAAGTTTTTAACAATAAAAATTATTAAAGTTAATCAAATTAAAAAGTTAAAATTTGAGCTAAAAATTTAAATTAAAAGACTCAAGGTTTTTACTATTGAACCAGTCGAACTGGTTGGTTTTTTTAATAATTTATTAGACATTTCTTAATTAGGAATAATTTTTATTACTTTAATTTGGTATTTAATGTCCTACACGATGTTTTTAAAAATTATATTAAAATTAATTAACTAAGATAAGTGATTTAAAATTCAAAAATTTAACTTATGTTATAATATTAAATATTGAATAAAATTAAAGAATTTAAAATAAAACTGAAGTGGAATACGACAAATGTTTCATCCGTTTATATACATGAAAGAGTTAATTAAAGTGGGGTTCACATGGTTTTATATTTTTTATTTCATTCATTATATTTTAAATGAACAATATATGAATAATTAAATAATATCATAAGGAATAGTTGATGATTTTAAAATTAAGAAAATAGGCGTTTGTACTGAAACAAACATCAATAATAACAACAATACTCAATTCAAATCACATTTATATACGAAATTTGGAGAGGTTTAATACGTTACTTTTAACTAATTGAGAGACTGTTTTTAACCGACATTATCGTTTCAACCAAAACCTCTTAAAAAATAACAAAAGCCGATGGTGATTGGAGAGGATGTCCAAACATCTATAGTTATTTTTCTCGTTTGATAATTTATGTTGATGTTGCATGGTCGAGTTTCACCCGCAAAAACACTAGACAAGAAAGATAAACATTTAAGGAAATTTCCATGTTGTCTTGTACGTTGGACAATAGCCAAAAAATCGTATGTATCGAAGTTGTTTTAAGTGAATGGACATATGCAGATGATGTCACAACTCACAAGTATTCCCATGAAAAAAGAAAATATTTGATGATTGATGATGATAGTAATGTCGAGAACAATGATAGCCACGAAAATGACTACTAAAAAACACTTTAATTAATTTATTATATATTGTTTAGTATTAGGCATTTAGGTTTAATTTAAAAGTGCGGTGACAATTAATAACTTGTTAAAATGAACCTTATAAAATAATAAGTATTTATTCTTAATGAGCACTTATATATTTGGGATTGTTGTATTAGTAACTAATGAAACGTGAAAATAGGTGTTTGGCAAGTGCGGTTGCGGTTGATAAAAAGAGATAAAATGACGAAAATGCCTATTAATTTAATAAACTATTAATTAACGTATAAAAAATTAAAAAATATATTATTAGTCATATAAATTTAAAATTATAAATAATAAAGTATTAAATTAAAATAAGAAAATATGAATAAAACAAATTTAGCAAATAAAATATTTCATAAAAATATATTATTAGTCATATAAATTTAAAACTATAAATAATAAAATATTAAATTAAAATAAAAAAATATAAATAAAATAAATTTAGTAGATAAAATATTTCATAAAAATATATTATTAGTCATATAAATTTAAATTATAAATAAGAATATATTAATTGAGGATATAATGGAAAATAATAATTATCAGAAGGTTATTAATGGAAAGTAAAATTTTTACCGCAGAAGCACTTTTCTACTGCAACCCTCTTTTTACTTATCGATTTTTGCTGTGAATAAATACTTATCCCCACTGCACCTCACCGCAGATCCAAACATGTGACTGTGTTTGAAAACTGCGGTGAATAAATACTTATCCCCATTGCACCTCACCGTAGATCCAAATCTAACCTTAATTTCATCAAATTATGCTTGAGATTTGAAGAATGATTGTGTTTTTATCAATGATTAAAAAATTTAACCGTTTGAGTCGGTTTAACCGTAAAAATCTTGAATTATCTAATTTTTGTTTTAATTTTCAACTTTTTGATTTGATTTACTTTAATAACTCTTATTGTTAAAAATCAATCAGCTTTCTTTTAATTACTCGACTAATTTTTATAAATCGATCATAAGTTTTTATAAACTAAAATAAACCAATTAATTTTTATTTAACAAATTTGTCAATTAAATTTCAAATTATTTGACGAGTAAGAACGATCTTTTTCAATTATATTTTAAATTTCTTAATTTTATTCAATCTTTAGTCGATTTTATGATGGTTTAACATCGTTTAAACTTTTTAAAACTTAAATTTTTTTATCATATCGGTTTAATTTTTAGTATAGTTTTTAAAATATTAATTTTTATTGCATAAAAGAAAAGTTTACATGTTTGTATATATTCTAAACCATTGCCAGTCAAAATAGGGGAATATGCTTTGTCTTTGATAATAGTAGGATTAGAATAAAGGGATAACGAAATGAACAACTGACGGATGAGATTCTTACACGTCATTAAACAATCCTTATATTGCTTTAGATGATGCTAAGAATCCACGAACAAATTATGATCATATTATTCTCTGTCTAGACGATTGTCGAGGAACCTTTAGATTTGGAATCGAGATATTTGATGATGATGACGACGACGAGATGATATCGATTTCTGTAATAGCAAAAAGTGGAGGACTTGATCTATTTGACCAACTTCTACCAATAAAAGCTCTTGGGGATAGCTAATAATGTTCCCTGTTCAAGATTTGGTTCAGAATCTTACTTAATTAAGACTAATTATACTAATTAAAGAGTCTTCGAACAAATCGAAACCAAGGTGATTTGATGACGGAAGAGATGATGGGGGCGCGATATTCATAATAAAAACACATGATTCTTGCGAAGTTTTTGGCTTTTGTTTCAGTTCCATACTCCATTTTCTTTAGTGTTCAAGCTTTATAACAGTAAAGAAAGATTGTTTAAGCAACTAATGCTTATTCCCATGGGGTTTTGTTCTAAGGTCCACCCATCAATTGCAACTGAAACAGTCAAAAGTGTCGTTAGGGTTTTTGTGTTAGGACCACACAAACTTCAGTGAACAGAAACCCTAGTATCAAGAGGCCATGTTCATGGCGTTTAACGTAAGATTTATTATAATAATGTCGATTAAGCCAAGAAGAAGAACATGGGTCCTCGACACGTATCATGTTAACATGTTTCACCTAGATGATAAATTACACAGACAGCGAAACTGTTACAGACAAATGCCAAGACAAATGCCTCGAAGTAATCATGGCAGCTAGAGATTCTGTTCCCCAGTTTTTTGTAATGATCCGTACGGGCCTTTTTGAATAATGGTTGCAAAGCACAACCTAACATTGTAGGGCCAGTATGAAACATTAAATCCTTACATTAGGTTATGTCTCTTCTCGGAAATCACGAGCATGCAGAGAAAAAATGTAGAAGATTATGCAATTAAGAGATGACCTGTGCGTGGGAACCCCCTCTTCTTCATTTTTTTTTTTTTTTTTGTGTGGCAACACCAACATGACAATCGGAGTAATCAGTTGAAAATTAACAACTAGAAAACATGTTTACATTAGCAAACTGTATTGCCTAGTGGCCAACTAGGAGATACAAGGTTGTTGTTTGTTAATGGGAGTGATTTAAAATATCACTTACACTCGAAGACTGAACTAGGGTTTTGAAATGGTATGGAATCAGTTAAAGAGTTTTCTAATTTCTTAATCCTTCCATTGATAGGTTTTGTAGTGAACATAAACCTAATGTTGCCGTGACAAGATAGATGGACAGGCTCCACCTAGATTCTTTTAGCATCGAGACCTTAAAATTCACGAGTCTTGCATAATATTATATGCACTAAGAAGGCGTTAAACCTTCATTTCAAACCCTAAGTAAGAAAAGCAACGGATTAAGAACCCATACCTTGTTCCCTTCTCGTTACACGAGGTTAGGGTCATTCACATAATTGTAACTTTGACCACTCGTTCCTCGACGTCCAATCATGACCAATACATGCACATATATAAATATATATATGAACATTAAGTTATAATATAGATGCAAGAGTTAATCACAATTATTAGAATAATGCTTAGCTCACTCCTTAATCCTAAAATCAAAAACAATGCGTTTACATATAAAATATTTTTTAAATTGAATAAATCATTAAATATATGTAACAATCTAAAAATTATGAATAAAATAGGGTTTATCTTAACTAATCAATCTACCTGAAGTAATAAATTCAATAACATAAGATGATATCGTGTAAGTAAAGTCGTATGGAAAAAAGTGTTAACAAAGCGAGTATATATCGAATTGGATGACTGTTTAGATGGAGTACAGCTTTGAATGTTGGAGGGGTAATTGACAGAGAAGGTAGCTAGGGAGACAGAGAGCTAGCAGAGAGATGGGGTTTTGAATTGATTTATTGAGAGTGATCAGTACTGTAGAAATAATCCAGGTTGAATTGGGATTTGATAGGCAGCTCAGGGGGGGTGTACTTTGAGCCTTGAGGAGCTGTCATTTCCTCTTAAATTGATAATTTTGTTGTGTTATGAGACATTTTTGTACACTAAGAGACCGACACTGGGGTTCGGTCTCTGGCTCAGTCGAATCCCCAAGATTATGCATCCCATGTCTCTTCCTTTCCTCCTCACATTTGCTGTTCATTGCTTGCCCCTTTGAAATGACATTTCATTATGTATCACGTAGTACCGCCATTTGGACTGCATGCAAATTTTTACACTGTTAACGATCCGAGTTTTTTATTACAACATGATCGTTATCTGTATATTCATATGCATATATACTTGTGTATGGCTGGAAACTTACCTGTCATTACTAGGAAATGAAATTGTTTCTAACTAAAATATGGGAGTTATGTATAACATTTTGGCAGCAGAAGAAAACACCACACAGATTGTAGAAAGTAGACAAACAAGCTAAAGGTAGCGACAGACGAAAACAAAACATTTATGATGATGGAGAGGTCACCATAAACCCTGAGTTTTCCAATTATTCCAAACCCAAAATTGATGCAGTTCTCTACTGTGTAGGATACTAACCTCTTGACTCGAAGTAAAACAATAAAAGTTTTCCCACGAAGGTGCTTTTAGAATTCAAATCTTAGCTGTTTTGACTCAGAAAGGTGCTTTAAGAATTGGAATCTTAGTTCTCATATTTAGAATTAGTCGGTCGTGTTTTAGTTACATCAGAGATATACTTACTTTGTTAGGCTTTAACAAAATGAGGATGGAACCCTTCATTAGCTGTAATTAAGAAAAAAGGGTCTTAGGAATTTTAGTAGTTAGGCTCAATTATGAAGCTTAAAATATAAATTGTGTATGTTTAGATGTATGTGCATTGTTGTGGATTCTCAAGAGATGATGTTAATTATGAGAATAGAGTTTGATGAGTAATCTGGCATTGCCAAGCATGGAGCATATACTTAATAGTACTTAATTAACATAAATGAAATTTTAATTACAATCTCCATATATACTATTGAAATAGATTTGAGGGTTCATCACATAAATAATGTTTTGAAATTTAAAGCTTAACAAAATAATTATGCCAAGGATTCACTATCCTGGAAAAGAGAAATCCTATTCTCATAGTAACTGTATCATACATAAGCCAAAGTTAAAAAGACCGAATTGGCAACATCACTTGAATCGGAATCATATGCTCGCTCTCAAAAGCTGAAACACTTTTCAAAAAAGAAAGTATAGGATAAAAGATCTAAAATCAAGAAAAGAAAAGGAAAAATAAAAATAAATACCCTCATATTTCATTTTAAAATATTGTTTAATTGTCATAAGGTTCCTCCCTCGTATATTTCATCATTTATTGTTAATAAAAAACAATAAAATGTATATAAATAAATTAATAAAATTATAGAGAGGTAAATCATAATTTTCAAAATATATAGAGATTAAAGTATAAAAGGGTGAAATCAAAGGAGTTTCCATTATAGTATCACTTTTATAGGTTGAAGATAACATGAGTAAATACCCACTTTTGTTTCTTTTACAAAGTTTTAGGGATTAGTCATATTAAGTGTTGTCTGAGGTATAAGAATAAGAAAGAAGTTTGTATATGAGGTAAGTGTTATTTAAGGATAAAGGGTAAACTTAAGTCCTCAAGATCCACTTTACAACTATAAGAGAAGGAAATATTAATTATACGCAATCTTTTTTTTATATTTTACAAAGATATTATTTCCGTGACTCGAGCTTACGAAATTTCGTATAAGCCAAAGCTTTTAAAAAGAGATAGCATTACCTTTGTATAAAGTAAGAGAGAAATGAATTAAAAGATAAAAGAAAAGAAGAATGCAAAAGGCAATGAGAAGAGAAGTACAAGAATTGCCCTTTAAAACTTTGGAAATTACTTAAAAAACAAAAATAAAAAGAAGAGAAAAGTATGTTCAGAGAAACAGGGTCGTGTGTGTCTGTGTGACTGTGACTGAGATATGGGAGAAGACAAGAAGTACTGAAACTGAGAGCACGGGACTATTTGGAGTACTATCCAACTCTATTCATCGTGATAAGAACAAATTCACCAACTTTAGTCTTTAGCCACCTGTCCAATCACACTATATTATATGCCCACATATTAATATTTCTCTTTTATCTTTCTAGGTCGTGTGTGAGTCGTTGAGATTTCGATTGACATGTGAATTGGTTGCTCATACTCACATGGTCAACTGACCTTTTAGGGTTTTATGTTTTGATCGTTTTCAACGTAAGGGAAAGCAAACACAGATACAGATTAGAGATGCCTTCTTAATTAAAGGCGTGAAAATGAGGTGGATATGGTCCCTTCCTGACCGGTCCCAAGTATCGGATTATATGCCAAATGTCCCATAACTCAGGATTCTTATGTCCTAACCTTGTCTCAAACTTGTTCTATGACTACTCCCTTCCCAAGACTACCGATAATTAACAACCCAATCCTTTCCTTATCTATATACTACTCCTAATGAAAGTGTCTCTTAAGCGTAGTTCAAGTGCTTGGAGACGAATGCTTAAAAATTTTTCATAGCGATGACAATGAGCCTAAGCTGACCCGAAGTTTAATTCTTCTAAGTAAAATGATAAACACTAGGTCTTAGATTTGATTTTTTTTAAATTTAAGATCAATTATATGTGGTTGAGTTTATTTAGTGCAGTTTTAAAATTTAAAAAAAATAAAACATGGGTCATAAACACAATCAACAAAATTGAAATTTAGACCACAAATTAAAACCTATTGCCTTTTTTTTCTTGATTGAGCTGTTGGACACACACTTGAAGGTTGTAATTAACAGGATTAGGACACGAATTCAGGTGGTGGGTTTGTGCTTGTCCCTGCCAGTTGGGTTCCTTTTCAATGTCAAACACAGACAAAATCCCTCTCAAAAAGATGAAAAGCCACAATAAACCTGGATGTCATTTTCACTTTATATGACATGGTGGAGAAGAAGAATCATAAACATTTGTTTTTGCAAGTCATCCTCCTCAAAAGTTGGTAGAAAATGTTCATTTGTTAGGTGGGTAAACTGTAATACTCAGCATTTTTGTAGTTAGTTCGGCTTCTATTTAGTTCCAATATCCTTTCTATTTATTCATATCTATCTAAAGATGAAACTAAGATTGAAATTCTTCTATGATTAGGTTGAGATAGATTTGGTTAAAATTAGAATCTATCAACTGAATAAATTGACCCTGTAAGACAATTACCACGTAACAAAATCTGGCAAAATCAATATGGTTATTCTCGTCTGGCCCAATGACCCAAAACCACGTGCCTTACACAAAACCATAAAGTTTTCAGACCCTCAAAATTGGATTCTAGAAACTGTTTCTGTAGGAGTTGGATAGCAGAAGCCAATATGAAAAGCACTACGAGAGAATACAGTCTTGATATCATGGAAGGAAAGGCAGAGCAACAACGTCTACACAGCTTAAGAAATATCAATCAGATAGACGATTCGATTCCAAAGTCAAGAGGAGAGCACAAAGATATTGATCATACAATAACAAAAATGCCAAAAAGTTGGGTAAATGAATTGCGCATGGACAAATTACAGCTTCGAAACAACGGATGAATGCAAGCTCGCTGCCACAATTATAAAGTTCGGTCAGATTACAAAGGAAGGACCGGAACATGTGCAGAAAAGATTGCAACATTGATTTAGCAGCAACTGAAACTTAACTTTAGGTATGAGTTATGCTGCTTTCTGCATTTCTAATTGGATAGAAGTAAGGATCGGCCTGCAAGACACAAAAATGAATTATTCGCAACAGACTCCAGGTATCTGATCTGGATAAATGTACGGGCATAATCAAATCTCTGCTGCATTAATGATTAGTGGCTCAAGAAAATTAGGAAACATAAAAGAGTAGAAAACTAAGTAGGTGCCATATATTAAAATTACAATGCTTGCACTCAAAAAAGGTTTCCATTAATAGTTGGCCAAGGAAAGGGTATGTACCATTGCTTGTTTTGCCGTGGGCCTTTCTTGGTGATCATAACGCAGCAACTTGTCTAGGAAATCAACAGCCTTCAAGTACGTATAATGCGTTTAGATTAAATTCAATGACACAATAAAAAGATATAAAGTCTATTTGTGATTGATTCTCTACCTCAGGAACTGCCAAATGTTGATTATCCACATTAATGAACTTCGACCATGGTTTCCGGCTGTGTCTGTATCCAGAAAAGATTTGCTCAAATCAGAGAGTTTGAAATTTAGAGACAAAGAATTGAAAGAGGAATTAGAAGATCAAACAAACCTGCCAACAAGGGCTGCAAGATGTGGATCCAACTCTATGCGATACTTGTTCAAGTATGCATTTAACTCGTCTGTTCCAAGCACCTGAATTTTAAGGAAAGCAGGAATTACACAACCATCCTTTATCACTCACATAACCCCTATCATTTCCAAAACCATAAATAATTATATCTTTTGGCATACTCGATAACAACTACTAAATGGACCGGCATAATTTGTGGGCTAGGGCACATCAAATAGTTTACCACGATTTGTCTTCTTCAAAAACAATACAAATCTAATCTTTTCACAGGGAAAAGACATATTTATAACCATGCAGCCATCTAACATTACCAATATTCAAAAGTGAAATAATCTACCCACATACCTTGGCAATTTTAACCAGCTGGTCATAATTATCATGGCCATAGAAAAATGGCTCTTTACGGAATATCTGCACATCACCATCAATCATCAAGATTGTAACATTCAACAGCACATTCAAAATAACCTAACATTATATCAAATGGTCCACATCATATGGCATTAAGAAATAAGAACAAAGTAAATTGAAAGGAAACGTTTGGCCAACAGATCTATCGGTGGCCAGTAGAAGTCTCTAGATAAGCAAGTCTAGTTGACAAACAATATAGTTAATCATGGAGAAAAATGCTTACCATTCCAGCAAACATGCAACCAAGGCTCCACAAGTCCAAAGAATAGTCATAGTCTTGCAAGTCAACTAGAAGTTCCGGTCCTTTAAAGTATCTGGGAGCAGATATTCAATGAATGGAAGCAATGCAACATGTTAGCACATAGTATAGCAACAAAACAAAGTATAAAAACAAAAGCAGCTTTTTAATGTACATAAGATTTCAAAACAGGACTGGTGCAACACAAGGTGTAATACACTAGCACGAAAGCACATGAATGATAATTATAAACCTAAAAGGAAGTTCACAAAAAGGAAAAAGAGAAGACAAACCTTGAAGCAACACGAACATTATACTCCTTCCCAGGGTGATAAAACTCTGCAAGGCCCCAATCTATTAGACGAAGTTTCCTCTGCTCATGATCAATCATTACATTATGAGGTTTCACGTCTCGGTGCATGATACCTTGAGAGTGACAATAATCCAATGCCTGCAAAAAAGAATCCATAATGTTATGTCATGATCTTCACATTTCTAATAGTTATCTTGTTTTTTCTTCAGAAGATTTAACAAAGGGAAGCGTGCCTTCAGAAGTTCATAGATGTAGTATCGAATATCGTAGTCAGAGAGAGTTGGATATAGCACTTTAAAATCAGTGTTATTCACATATTCAAATATAAGACTTGGCGTCTTCGATTGCTGATCTCTAACAATATCAAGAAGCTTCACAATATTCGGCCCTCCACAGAGATTCTGCAATATTTTAATCTCCCTTTTAATCTGCAGAAATTGAAAATCAAAGTAAGCCTCCACTATTCCTATAAGCTCTGCCAACGAAGGTAGCAGATAAGCAAACAAGGTAATCTACTTGTTTCAATGTGAAGGACTTAAAGAGCTACCCCTAACAAAAGAAAATATCCATCTCAGTCATAACTACGAGCAAAAGGATTTACGGGCATAATTATTAGACATTAATCATGGAAAATAACCATAGTGCAGCATTAAAGCAAAATTTCCCAAATTTCAAGAATAGCTCTTGAATAAGACCTCCTCACCATTCAAATGTTATTGTATTGACACAGCAAAAAAAAAATGAAAATTTGATGTGAATAAGTCAAAGTACTTATAATTAAAATGCCAGTGCATTTGGTATCCTACCGTATCCAAATCCATTTTCACAGAGCTGTAATGCAAAGCCATCAACAAACACGACCACACATACACTTGTTCATGCATCTGAAGGTATCTTAAGAAATGAGTTGTTTCATTTCAAATGTCACTATGTCCAAAACCTTGCAACTTCTGGGGAATCTAAACTACTATTAGCAGCAAGCTATCCAATCATACAGGCTGACTCCATTATAACTTTCACAAGCGGAGCAGAGCACGAAGTGCAAAGTCTCTAAATAGTAACGCATTGAACTATAAAGAAAGTTACACAGAAGAAGATTGCACTTTGTTAACAGTGACAAATTCTCGCATACATGCAAAGGTATTTTATTGAAAAATACAATATAGATATTTTCCAATCAAACAAAAACATTATAATTATATATGGAACCATTTGAAAGCAAGAATATAGCAAAAGAAAAGGACCAGGCAACAAGGAAAAATGATCAGAAGGAGAAGACTCACCTTCTTCTTCTTCACAGGTTTAAGGATCTTAATGATGCATTTCTCATTGTTTGTGCAATGGACACCTTCAAAAACCTCACTGTATTTTCCTCTCCCAACCTTCCTCACTACCTCATAATCATCCTGCTCTCTGGAAACATAGTCAAACAACTCGTAATACATCCATGGTCCAAACCACTGCATTGAATTATGAACCACAGAAAATGAAAAATGAAAGCAAAGAGGCAAGTAATCAAGGAGCTACAGCAGGGAAACAATGAAAACTCCATGCAATCAAGCTAATCATTTCGTTTAGTGATTCAAAAAGATGAACAGAATCGTGAACTTCACGTTATGAATTCTACATTCACATCCAACTAACAAAATGTCACCTGAAGCACATCCCACATGCATATCAAGCTAACCAAAATTCACACACAACCAAACTCTGAAAATGCACAGCTGATCTAAGTTAGCTTGAATATCAGGGGAAAACCCAAAAGCCAGTGACCAAAATTCGCAACAATGAGCATCCGATTTCCAGCTTGACCACCCACAATTGTGAAAAATCCATTCACTAGACAGAGTTTAGACAAGAGTGCTATAATCATATGAGGAACTACAAGCAACTAGAGAAATATAAACCGACGTAATAATCATAGTATTATCCAATCTATCTTCCATATTACCTCTAATTTACCAACAGCTAACAACTGGCCGACGATGATTGAAAACATTAATTCCTTCATCTTATGATTCTTAAATTTATCCGAAACAGAATAAGAAAAGGCGAATAATAAAACCGAGGAAGCAATGAAAAAAATTTACCCCCACTGGACGGTGAGCGACTCATAGTCCCAATACTCCTTAGGGCGTACGACATTGATGTCAGGGTAAGCCCTAGCCTTGGAAGGAGCGCCAGGGCGGCGGACCGATTTCCCGATCTTCTGCGCCAGGGTGTCCGGTGAAGGCCTCAATCGGAGCTAACAAAGCAGTTGATGACGTTGCCGCGGCTGGTGACGCTTAGAAAACTCGACGGCGGTAGCGGGGAAGCTGAGAGGGCAGTTGACGGAGAAGACGATCGGCGACAGAGAGATGAAGGGAGAGAGGATAGAGTATTCGGGAGGGGAAATGAGGAGAGAGAAGAAGAAGCGGAGGTTGTTGGGGCGGTGGAGGATGGCGAAAATTGGCGTTGCCAAGAGGGATTGGTCAATTTGAATATTGCAAGAACAAAATAACCAATTAATTGGCCTTTTACTTGTGCGTAGTAGTCACAATAGGAAATTAAATAGTCTTTACGCAACCAAACGACACCGTTCGATTCGTATTAACTAATCTTCCTACCTAAGAAACGTTAAAAGGAGCAACTGGAATATTTTGCTTTTCAGGGGATGAGGTTGAGGATACTTTTAAGTGGAAAGTGGCCAATTGGGCAGGCCCTGATTCTCTGACGTGCCCTTTTCCTTTTATTGGTTTTGGACCGACGTCCACATTTAGGGCATCAAATTTTCTGTGTCAAAATTGTTTTTCTAACCCTGTTTAAGTTAATTTTAACAACATATTTATATAAATTTTATATAAATATGCGGATGAAATCTAATTAAATAAAGTAAAAACTGGTTAATTAGACTCTTTTAAATAATTTTGTACTTACACTTTTAATAATCTGATTAGATGGTTTGTCTTAGGTTGAAATATATTTTTTATTTTTAACTTGATTAAACCGGTTAGGTAAAACTTGAACATAACCTCGAGCTCACCTTGATCTATTACCCAACCTACTCATATCTTTAAGAATCAAAGAGTTAAAAAAAATTGTGTTTATTGAGTATAATTTTCAATCCATATAAAATATTTATAAATGTTTATATTAATTAACTTATTTTGTTAATATTTAAAACCATTTGTTCATCCTAATTTGTAGAAATAAACCAATTTTATATCATCTCTCTTTATAGAAAAAGTTGATTGAAATAATTTGTTAATACTCAGACTTATAATTTTTTTAAAATAACAATATTTAAGAATATAAACTCAATTCTAACATTAATAGTAATACTTCTCTTTTAAAAAAAACTAATATAAAATTTATATTTAAACTTTTAATAAAAAATAAATAAAATTTATTGTTATATTTAATATTATTTTATACTTTAATGTTAGGATAATGATATTTTATAGTAAAAATTACAATATAAATTTATTTAAACTTTATGTAAAATGTGAAAATATAAAGTATACATTTGACTAATAATTAAAATTTTATTTTTTGATTGCAAAAGTATTTAGAAAATTTATATTATCTGTTTGTGATATTATATGAAATAATTTAACAACTTACTTTATAAGAATTTGTTAAGCCCAACGAATCTGAAGATTCACGACATATGAACAAAGTTTCAGCACAACAATTCATTACAACAACTCCAGAAGAAAACAAACTGTAAATGCCCACATGTTTTTTATTCCGTTATTCTTTACAGATTTTTGTCAGAAGTTTGTTGTAGGTTGTTAAGAAATTTGTTACAGCAACGTTCTTCCCTGTACAAATTGTATATATATATACCCTCACATAGAAATGAAATATTTGAGAGTTTTCTACCCAAATTCTCTTTGTTTGCTACCTTTTACATGGTATCAGAGTACAAGCTCTCTGATACAACAACTTTAATTTACCCAAATGGCAAATGAACACGAAGAAAATTCGAGTGCCACCCAAACACAACCCGACATACACGAAGATGATACAGAATCATATGAAGTCTCTGCCTCAGAAAACCTAGGAGCTATTATGGTAACAACGTTACTAGACGAAACGAACTACCTCTCATGGAGCAAGGCAATGATTATCGCCTTGAAAGCAAAAGATAAGATCGGCTTCGTGAACGGCTGCTACAAGGAACCAAAAAACAATCTAGCTTTGTTAAAAAATGGAGAACAACAGATAATATGGTAATCTCGTGGCTTTTAAATTCAATGGTTAAGGAATTAGCGAAATCTTTTCTGATAGTCACTATTGCTAGAGATTTGTAGGAAAAACTTAGATCTAGGTATGGTGAGAGTAACGGGCCCCAAATTTATTAA
>JANZXR010000172.1:3736328-3762511 GCA_027575705.1 Erythroxylum echinodendron
TATTAATTACAGTATTTTATCATATTTTATTAAATCCAAACGGCCTTTCAATGGCGACCCCACAAATCGGAATCTTAGAGATATTGGCTCTGTAAGGTTCCGATATGATTTGAGCATTTGTTGGTCTCATACAGAAAATAGTTCCTCTCTTAGACCTTCTTGAATGAATGGTCCCAATTTACTGTTCATAGGGCTTATGGTACAAGTCCTGGACAGGATGAACAGCGACGGCTTCACATTTGGTCCCTGAATCCCATACACGCAATGATAAGAATTTTAGTGGTTCGTGTCGACCAGCTCATTGCAGGCGGCTTTTGTCCGTACTCAGGACCTTTTTATGATGATAAGTACGTAAGGTTAGGAGCCAATATCTGATTGCAACGTACCTTTTATACATTGCAAGAAGAGCATAATGTTGAAAAGTAAGAGTATATTTTTATTATAAATAATAAAAATTAATTATGTTTAATTATTATATCAATAAAAGATAATAAAAAATTACATGTATTTTTTTGTCAATTAAATCATGTTACTACAATAATAACAATAATAATCTCACCACAACACTCAGCAAAAGTTCGGTCAAAACCTAAACTTTGGATACAATTTATATATATATTATAATAAAAAACTATTTTTATAATTTTAAAGTTTTAGATTTTTGCTATATTATTAAATTATAAAAGAGTCTTTAACTTTTAAAATATAATTGTCTTTAAATTTTAAAACAATTATATATAAGTTTTCAAAATTAATATTAGGTATAAAATATTGACAATATTTATTTAAGGGTTAATTAAAAAAATTCAAACTTTACTCAATTGTACAATTATAACCTGAACTTAAAAGTGACAATTAAAAACTCAAACTTTCAAATTTTTTCATTTTTGACCTGACGTTTGTATTTTCGTTAACGTTTCTTATCATGCTAATGCGAGAAGACAATGACACTTTATCATGTTGGTGCGAGACGACAATGATATAGTTTCTAACGATCTAAAAAAAGTCTCAATTTGTCACCCTCGGCCCTCTTTCTTTATGTATGAGAACGAACTGATTTAAGATTTTCAATTCTAACGATTTAGGCAATGAGATTGATTTAAAAATTTCAATCTCAAAATGATGTTGTTTAGTTAAACTTAATTAATTCTGACATCCATAAGTGTTTAGGATTTCTGTTTTATTAGTGTTACCTGATAATGGATCAATATATTGAGTGTTATCATATTCTTACATACCTAACATTTCAAACTACAACATTCTCTATTTAACACCTCATTATTCTAGCAATTACTATTCATTTTATAAAAATTTTGATAGAGTTTCCTCTATATTTACTTAAAACTTCCTGTAAGAAACTTCAATATACTTCTCATGCACGTTACTCAACTACTCATCTTCATGTCAAACTCTTTGACAAAATAATTTACCCATTTTATAATACATTTCGACACATCTAATCCAAATTTCATACATAACTTTCATGTATTCATATATAATTTACAATCAAATCTTGTAAGATCCTTCACTTTTTTTATGTGAGATCCTTCACTTCTTTTATGTGTACATGTTTTAACCGAAATAAAAAATAAAAATCTGGTAGTACATCCAGCTTTAAATCTTTCAAGATCCTCTATATGACTCTTGTTTTGTAGTAGATCTACCACAACTTTCTTCTAATTCTCTTTAAAATCTGCATACGGAAAGAAAATCCACAAGCTAAGCTATAGGATTATTTGTGTTCAAGTAATTTCATTTCTCATTTAATTCAATTCATTCAACCATAACATTCATAATATATATATTTTTTCAAATATAAATATCTTCATTTATTTCTAAGAATAAATAGGTATTTAAAATCAAGTTATAAAATACAAGCATGTATCTATTTTAATAATTTATATCTAATTACACAATGATGAATAAGTTGTACAATTTAATTTACAATCAATTACTATTTTTATTTGAAGATCCTTAATCATTAGTCTCTCTTTCTCTCTCTCTCTCTCTCACTCTCTCACACACACATTTATATATATATATATATATATATATATATATTACCCCAAAGTAAAATCCAAAAGAATTGTATTGCCAAGCCGGATAAATGAGATTTTAAAATGCGGGACCGGATTTTCAGAATCATACGATCTTTTATTTTTTATTTACATATTGAGACTGAACTCTCAGAACCATGCAGTTCATAACACAAGTCAAATATCTTACATCAGAATTGAGCTCTCAGAGTCATACAGCCCGATAACGTATCTCATGATGCAGTACTTCTAACTCCTTATTTGGCATGCCAACCTTATTATATTCTTCCAATTCCTATCTATTTTATTAGGGGATAAATCTAATTAAATTCTATTAAAATTTAATGATAAACACTCATAATAGTCGATTCATGTTATTCCATATTCGAAACAAATGTTACTTCTTAATGTCATTTTTTTCTTCTGTTATTGGTTTTAATTTAGTTCATACAATATTCAAGGCATATTCATCTTACCAATTAGTCAAATAATATGTATATCAATTTTTTTAATTCAACATATGTATGTCAATTGGGAAAAATACAAATTATAATTCCAAAATTCAAATTAATCACATATATTACTTCATTTACAATCCAATTAAATCTTTTTAATAACAATTTCATAAACTCCCAATTTTACTCAAGAATCTTAAATGACCTAATACACAATTTTTAGGAAAAAATAGAATTGCAAGAACGCATACTAAATTGATGTCCAATTCTTCAAATTAAGCTTCCATCAACTTCAATTTTACCAACAATTCCTTATTACTTCTCTTTCTCTCTCTCTCTCCTTCAATTCCTCTTCTTTATCTTCATACTATTGCATAAACATTCAATTTCATGCATTTTATTCATAAAAATCATGTCCTAAAAAAACAATCAAAACTCTATTAACTTACCTTATAAATTTTAGGGCAGTATTCATCAAGAGCACTCATATACCTTTTATTCATCTTTTCCTAAACTTTTTGTTAATATGGTGAGTTAAGGGATCCTAAGTTGATGATTTAGTGTTTAATAGGTAATTTGGGTGTTAAAAGTCAAAAAAATTGGCTTAAAAATGAAAGAAAATGAAAACAAAAGGAGAAGAACGGAGGAGGTTTATTGACAAATTATGACGTAGGCTCTCCCTCACTGAGGAGACCTTAGGGAGGCACCCCTCCTTAGTGCAATGGAGGTAACCAACCTAGGCCATGGGCTTTTTTGATCACCCATTGACCTCATCCAGGTAAGTGGAGGAAGCTTGTTTTCGGTTATCTTTAGTGAAGAAAAGATTGTTAGGTGACAATTAATGTTATGTGGTCCCTTAATAACTTTTTCCTTTTTTTTAATGATCCAAAATTAAATTTAACTTTTAATTCATTCCTTTCTTCTTCTCGATAAAAACACCTATAAGAAAAATATCAACACCATATAAAAACCTCAAGTAATGTCATTTATTTTCATTAATATTTTCGAATTTCACTTTCACCATTTCTTAGGTTAAACTTTGACCATTAGTCTACTCTTAATCAAACACATAATCAACCAGATGATAAGTAATCTAAAAATATATATTCAATACTCCAATAAAAAGGTTAAAAAAACAAACGATTAGCTCATAGTCATAGCCAATATTTTAAAAGCAGACCAGAACATAAGAGGTTTACAGTTTAAAATTTTTAATTTATATTAGACAGTTATAAAATCGGCTAAAGATTAAATAAAATTAAATAATTTAAAATCTGATTTAAAAAGACGTCATTAACTATTAAAGAATTTAAAGCTTAATTGAAAAATAGATTATTAAATAAAAATTATTTTATTTGTTTTAGTTTATAAGAACTTATTAATTTACAAAACTCGACTAATTAATTAATTTTTAACAACAAAAGTTGTTAAAATAAATTAAATCGAAAAGTTAAAAATTAAATTAAAAAATAAATATTTTAAAATTTTTACAATTTAATCAACTAATATTATCAAACTTTTGAATCATTGGATTTGGCCGTGACAGTATGTCCCCACTAGGAACCCTACAGTATGACATAAACAATTTATAGGCTACAACAACCACAGAAAACAGGATACTGACGAAGATGGTGACGATAGGTATGTGAGGATAAGGATGCCACGTCCTCCACGACCGTGACATCTCCGATAAGAGTCCACCGCTCAGGGGTCAGGATATACACACGCAATTAAAGTAAAAGTTGTTTATTAGAATCAAACTCTTAGATTATATTAGATGATCAAAAATTAAAGAATCCGAATCTTTCTCATATCTCAGCCCATGCACACCCATTCATACACCCGGACACTCAATATGCTTATACATGCATGTACACTGCGAAAAGTCATGGCACATTAATCCTTCTGGAGACCCATTTTTCGTATTAGATAGTTAATTTGCTGCTAAAGGAGAAGCGACAACTCAGAGTCGCATCAGCCACCCATAAACATGCTTTTTTAACACATAAAGTAATCATTAATTCAGGGATTTCTAAGATTGAACAAAAATGACAGCAACAGTAAATAGTAATAGCAATAACAACAGCAATAGCAATAACAACTTAATAAAAATTTAATTAATATATAAAAGTTGAGAAGGTTCAATAATATATAGCCTGCTTTCAACTTTAGGGTTTGGTCGGTAATTGTTACTTTAGGGTTTGGTAGGTAATTGAGAAGAAGGGTGCACCTTGCCAGGTGAAGGCATTATTTGATCTTATTAAATGCAGAAAAAGTTGTAAGCTTTTCCTTTCATATGGCTGATCGATGAAATGATGTAAGCAAACTCTATAATCTTCCTATTTTTACATGTTATGGCCCGTTTAGTTATTACTTGATCAGTCAAACAATAACTTATTGAATAAATTTAGTTGATTAATTTTATTGACCAACTGTCTTTAGTGTGTGATAATCAATTGATTGAATTGGCTGATTGAACTCAATCAGCTAATTTTTAAAAAGCTCAAGAGGACTAACGTTTCGTATTATCATCTATTAAATATTTATTTGGCTAAAAATTATGTCTTCAATTAATTCTTTTTTTATGTACCATATTGCAGTTATTTGTTTTGAAAGTTATGTAAGCATTTTATTCCTTTCCTGTCAAACTCAAATTTCACTCATATTCATCATTATTAATTTAAGCATTTTAACTTTTTCTATTTATTTTAACAATTTAAAAAATTATAAATCATAAATAAAAATATATTAAATTTTGTTTAGATTAAAAATTTTATTTAACTCTAAGTTATTAATTCAATAAATAATTTATTATTCTTTACTAAGAATATTCAACGAAATACTAAGATATACAATATTTATATTCTTAATTTTTTTAAAGCCATGTCCTCATAAGTTATTTTAAACATAAACAGCTAATACTAAATAACTATTTTTATCAAATATCTTTAACAAATAGCTAATGTAATCCGCTCATCAAAACAACTGATATAATCAGCTATCAGCTAACAACTAATGCAATCAGCTTATTGTCAAATAAAGCTTATATTTTTTTTAAAAAAATCTTCCAATATTACTATTTTAATTTTATTAATCTGATCTTTTGTTTTAAGGTCTCTTTGGTAATTAAGAGTAAAGTTACGTAATACTGAAAATTTTCAAATTTCGTATTTTAGCATAATTTTTACGGAGTTATTATTATTATTGTAAAAGCATATTGTGATTGGATGAAAATATAATATTATTTTTACAATACCAACTAAACAAAATTTTTGAAAGTAAATGATAATTTACTAAGTATGTCTTACTGTTATGATAGTTACAAACTGCAATTTAATCCCTATCAACTGGCACTGTTAGAAAAATAATTACTATCTGAAACTCCATAGATAACAATGGCTATGTTTCCTAATCTTGTACACCGTCCCCCCTCAAAAGTCCAACTCCAACCTCTCCGTTGTCCATACATGTGCATGCCATCCCAACCTCATGCTTAGGTACCATTCATATAAATTAAATGTGCACCTCCCCACCCACGCACGCACGCTCTCTCACCACACTCATTTTAGCGAGATTTTTTTTAAAAAGAATCTTTTAAATACACACGAAATAAATATTTATATTGACACGAGATATTATTTTACAGTCAATAAAATTTCTACGACAAAATTTTTCTACTATACAAAGTTTAAAAAAAATCAATAATATGCAACCTTATTTTTAACAAATAAAAAGGTCATTTATAAATAAATTAAATAAAAATATATAATAATAATAATAAAAGAACCTAATTAGGAAAATGTAAATCACTAAGAGATAAATACTACATAAATTAAATGTTTAGACTAAATAAGAGAGAAAAATGTTAAAAGACTTATAAGAACGACAAAGATCTCTTTATATAATTATATAAGATCATGCTCAAGTTTGCTATTGTAAGTTTTGTCTTCGATAAGTTTCAGTAGAATCATATCGTCTTCATTACCTCTCTCTAATTCTTTCCAAGTCTTCTTTTTTTTCCCTTTTATAATCTCTAAATATAATCTTCTCGTATCTTTTTACTAGAGTGTGTGAGTATCTCTTCTTAACACAGCTAAAACATCTAAATCTTGTCTTTTTTAATTTTTCAATAATATTAGTTACTTTTAATTTGTTTTTTAACACTTCATCTTTTCTAGTAAAGTTATACATCTAACGATGAATTCTCATCTTAGACATTGTTAACTTATGACTATACATTTGTTTCATGAGTTAACACTCCGCCCTATAGAGTATAATCAGCTTAATTATCAAACGATAAAATTTACTTTTAAATTTGAGTGATATTTTCTTATCAGAAAAAATTAAACCTTTAAAAAATAAAATTTGCAACTTTTCTTTGAATAATAAAAATAAATTATTTAATAAATTAATAATTTAAAACTAATTAATGATTTTGAATTAATTAATGTTTAAAATTTTAAACATTTTTTTACTACTCAATCGATCTATATTGTAAGTTATATGTAAATCGTAACTTATGTAAGTCAAACCGTGATCTACTACAGGTGAGACAGCAGAATGAAGTCCGGCAACCAATTAGTTCACTCCTAAAGAGCAAACTGCCCTTCACTGCTAGAGGATACTAAAGTATCCTTAACTCTTGGGGGGAGCCTTACATGTTAAGGGACAATGAGTCGAACACTTAGATATAAATTACTAATTAATATTTTATTAAAATGCATAATTTATTCGAAAGAGTATATAATATGCATTGATTTGAACGAAAATAGAGAAATGATGAAAGTGAAAACCCAGCAATAGCCACTCAAAACACGGACACCAAAAAAGAAGAGAATCGGACGGCGGAAGGACAACCGTCCGCGGAGACACGGAGCCGCTCGCGCCCATGTCTTTGGAATCTAAACTCTCACCGTACATATACATACACTCACACTTACATATACATTCTAGAGTCTATTATATACACCACACCAACACTCACTAACTCACATTCCCGAATCTAACTCAACCCCAGTTAGACCCATACTCTCCATTACTCTCTCTATATATATTCCATCCTCTTCTCCCCGTAGCGACCTTCCTTCATTTCCCCATTCTCCTTCTCTTTACTTTCTGATCTTTGTCATCGTCTGTCAGCGTATCATTTTTCATCTAATTAGGTGGTTTCGGTTTCTTTGATGTGATTTTGGGGAATAATGAGTTGCAACGGTTGCAGAGTGCTGCGAAAAGGGTGCAGTGAGACGTGTATTTTGCGTCCGTGCCTGCAGTGGATCGAGAGCCCAGAAGCTCAAGGCCATGCCACCGTTTTCGTAGCCAAGTTCTTCGGTCGCGCAGGCCTCATGTCCTTTATATCGGCTGTACCTCATAACCAGCGTCCTGGTAAGTAATTGACCCGACTGGACTGGCTCACTGCTTTCTCTCTCTTTTGTACTTTCAGATCCTTGTTTTGATCGTTGTTTGTCTGTTTTCTGTTTCAGCGTTGTTTCAGTCTCTGCTATTCGAAGCATGTGGTAGAACGGTGAATCCTGTAAACGGTGCCGTGGGACTGTTGTGGACTGGAAACTGGAAGGTTTGCCAAGCGGCAGTTGAGACTGTGCTTCGCGGCGGCACGTTGCGCGCCCTCCCGGAGCTATTGACCGGAGGATCTCAGTCTGACGATGGTTCCGAGGGAGAGGTTGCTTGCACCGGCATGTGGAAGCTTCAGGACTCATATCCTGCGACTCACCATTTGCGATTCTCGAGCTCCAGATCCAAAATTTCTCCTAAACGTAAACGACTCGATGAAACAACCTCGACGACAAAGCTTCAAGCAAACGATCTCGATCTTGGCTTGACGACGACTTTCACACCGAATTCGTCACAGAATAAGCAGGAACTTCGGCGGGCTGGAACCCCTTCTATGAACTCAGAGGAGTCGGTGACGACAACGGCGACGTGCTTCGAGAGTGGGCAAACAGGAGACGAGTACGGAAGAGAGAGGAAGTTGTTGAGGCTGTTCATTTAAATATGGGGAGGGTATTGACCGTCCGATTAGTTTTCGGGGTGAATCTGACGTTCACCGTTAGTTGGGTGTAAAATCATGGTCCAATTTTGGGTCTAGTTGTTTTTTATTTAAGAATCGAAATAGGGGCAAGTCTTGTTTTCTAATTATTGCCTGTATTCGGAGGGGATAAGTTGTCGGTAAAGGATTTCTCTTTCAAGTCCAACCGCAGAGTGGCGGTGAAGAGAGCTAAAATGACTTTGCCGTTGATTTTTTGCATTCCTTCCCTCTTGTTTTTTTGTGTTTAGCTATAACTAATGAATAAAACTAATTTCTCTTTTAATTTCCTTTTATTAGTTTTTGTCTACATCTTAATGAATAATTATATTATTAGATGATATATCATAATTTATATACAAAGCAATCGGTTGTCTCTTAGCATAAATTCTGCTCTAAAGTGTAATTTAATAGTATGCAACCTTACTCTTAATTAATAAAAAAGTTGTAACTAAACATTGATAAAGATTTAGTTACATTAAATCCTATCTTTATTACTTATGATTAAGGTTTCTGTATAATTAAATTTTCTTAAACCCTGCTTTAGTTTGTTCAATTTATTTTAAATTATATTTTTTATAATATTATTCAATTATCATATTTTATAATTAAAAATAACATATATTAAAAATTAAAAAATTGTCAATTGGAATAAAAAGTTGTCATAAATTTTAAAATGTTGAAATGAAAATAAAATAAAATCAATTAATCTTTCAATCTACTAACATCTAAATTGACAACCTTATACGAGGCATTGGATAACTCTGACCTGGCGGAGACGCATCAATTACAAAATGCCATCGGATGGAAGCATCTTTTAACTCCTCCTCCTTTGACAAATGAGAAGTCTTGTATATGATTCCTTACCGAATCGATAAGTAAACGAGTGAAATGGAGGCTTACTACTAAGAAGCAGGTTTTTCAGAGGAGAGAAGCGAGAGGCGGCTTTTGGAGAACGCAAAGAGGCGTGTGGAGGAGGAGAAGGAAGAGTGGGCCTGTACACAACGCAAGCATTTGCAGGTTCTACGTCTCCTCCAGGGTCATTTTCTCCTCCTATTTTTGGGGATGGTGCGATCCACGTCATCGCATCATTTCCCGCACACTATTCTTCTTTTTTTTAATTATTATTTACTTTTGTTAATTCTTTTTTATGCCAATAAAAATAACAAAAGTTAAGGAATTTGACAGATATTCTTTGAAATGTTTCAAATTTTTAATTTATTAACTATTTTTTAAATTTATATAAATTATGTCAAAATACCAATACATGGAAATGTTATTAAAGGTCAATCAAAGCGAAGAGCTTCCGCAACGCTACATCTCGCCGCATTTAGACGGCAGGGTCCACGGTCCCCCGCTCCTGCCTTGGCTTCCATGATCATCCACCTTAGCTCTCACCTCATGCGTTCTCTCTGTATATATTTCATTCCAACCAGCTGTAACCTTAAAGTTGTGAGTTTAACAATAATAATTTAGTAAAAATTTTATTTAAAAATATCTAATAATACATAATTTATGCTACTTATATTGAAAAAACCTAAATTGACTTGAAAAAAAAAAACACAGGGATTCTTTATTCTTAAGCAAAAGAAGAGCCATCCATAGAGTTGAATTTGAAAAAGAAAGTCACTTTATTTTCCTCTTGGCGTAAAATATTCCCATTATTTGCAACTCAAGTGGTGAAATGAAACGGTTTTTTTTCTTTTTTTTTTATAAATATTGCAAGTTGTTGAAGCAAGTTGACACGAAAGGGGTCTGCCTCAGGATAAGTGGATGAGGGTGACGTGTAGCCATCTTATTATAAAAATGGTGGATACCCCTATGTTGTCGGCCTTTTGAGATTCTGAATGTTGGGCACTGCTTTCTCAAACACAACCCTTCAATGGGTATCTGCCAATTGTAACCTTCGTTCAAAGGATTATATGTTCTTATCACCTGGAAGAGACGTCTGGCTCTTGGGAAAAATTTTTAAGTCACGACCTAACGTACCATTGAATCATGGTGACTATGATCTTGTCCTTATCATGCGATAAAGGGGTACGATTACTAATATATATTCCCGTGGACAAAAATAAATGGATACAAATTTACCGTTTGCTTTGGTAAGTACAGTATTAAATTCATATAATAATAATAATCATTATTATTATTATTACCCAATCTGATACCTTGTACTGATGCAAAATTTGAAGAGATCTGATAGTACATAACTTTATCCTTATAAAATAAAAAGTTATTTATGATAGATCCACATATCAATATGACAACAAAAAAGTGATGCAGGTTAAAAGAGTAGATATGAATTGATAAGTTAAAAGATTAAAAAAATAATTAAATAAAATAGAACTAAAGAAGATACTTGATATGATGCTCAGACTTGCTAATACATGAAACGTTGCAAAATAAAACTCTTCATGTCTCTAATTGTATTAGGTATCTTTGCTTAATAGCTCTATGAGTATGACAATCCCACGGTCTCAGATGGCCTCGTGAGAACTTTCCCTATACACCCTAGCTGAGAAGCCAAATAGTATGACCGAAAGACTTGCCTATGACTCGTAAAGACTGAAAGATTTGTCCATGACTTTCAACTAGAATAGACAAATTTTAGACATTGGGGTTGGATTTCCTAAGCAGTAAAAGCGTCTTGCGAGCTTTACAGTAAACGACTCCCCGTAACTTACTCGATTGTTTTGGTGCAACTTTAAAGGATATCGTTTATCCGTATCCTAACATGCCAGAATTTTCTATTTCTAGTCAATTCCTAAGTAAGGGTCAACTCTGTAATATCTCTCTTAATCACCTCCCTTCAATTCCAGTATGGCCTTCATTTTCTTCTCTTGTAGTCACTAAGGGTTATAAATTCACAGCGTCGCACTGGAGTATCAGAGTGCCTCCTGCTCGTATTCCCAAACCACTTAAGCATGATCTTTCTCAACTTGTCGGCAATACTAGCCACCTATAATCTGTCTTTCATCATATGATTACAGTCCTTATTTTATACATTCATCGAAGTATACGGAATTCTGCTATCAACTGTCTTGTATGCCGAAATTTGGCGAACCAATATTCTGCCCTATATAACATAATAAGCCAAATTATCATTCTATAAAATTTCTTTTTAAACTTTAATGAAATTTTTTTATCACATAAGATCCTTAATATGCTTCGCCATCTTATCCATATAATATTTTATAAATTACGTGTTACTTATAAATCATTTCACTTAATGTGTCACTTTCTTACATTGTGTTTTGTACCTATGCGAATTTATGTTTGAGTTTTAGATAAATTAGAGCAATTACTTTCCGTTATCTGAAAATTTAGGTCAAAGTACTTATTCCATTACACCACTATATATTAATCTTTTCAAAGTACTTATTCCATTGCACCACTATATATTAATCTTTTAAAAGTCAGAACATAATTTCAGTCGTTAAAACGTGAGATTTAGTGTTTAAAATATTCAATCGGTATTAAACTGTTATAAAATTAGACAAATATTAAATAAAAAGAAAAATATTTAAATGATTGAAAAATATTTTCTTTATTCATAGAAAAATTTAAAGTTTAATTAAAAAAGGAAGATGTTAAATAAAATTTATTTATTTATTTTAATTTATAAGAACTTATTAATTTATAAAATATGGTTGATTAATTAATAATTAGATTGATTTTTAACAACAAAAATTATTAAACTAAATCAAACCAAAATTTGAAAATTGAACTGAAAATTGACAACTTCAAAATTTTTACTATTAAACTGACCAAATTAATTAATTTTTTAAACTACATATGCCAAACCTTGGTAGCCGTAAAGACTACAAATTGATTTATACCAATAAATTCAATTATTTTTTAGTCAGATTTATACAAATGTCATCATGAGAGGTGGCTCGTGGCCCACCTGATCACGTTTTTTGAAGTTATAGTTGGGCTACAAGTTGACCCATGGCTTGTTAGGCCCGGCCCAAATATAACATCCTTACGGATCCACGCCTAGTAAATTTCATAACTTGTTCCATTTTCCAATAACATCATGTCAGGAGAATAAAACCTACAATGATTTACATATATTCCATTTGATATATATTGGAATTGTAAGTGACCATAGAGCTATATTAAAAAGGTTAAATATATTGAAAAATTCTTGTGATTTCATTATTTTATTATAATTTAAAATGTAAAAAATGATTACTTAATCTTGTGATAATATTTAATTATTATATATCCCACTTTGTCATATTATATTTATTTTTATCTTTTTTATTCAAATTAATTTATATTAAAATTCTTATGTTTTAATACAATATTAGGCCCGTTCGTTTTGGTGTAATTAATCTACGGGCCCAAAAGTATAAGAAGTCGGGGTTTTTGTTGGGCTACTATTAATTCGTTAGACATGTCGGAATGCAGTCGGTAAGGAAACCTCCTTGACGTCCTCTAAAATATATAATTTTAACACTCTTATTTTCTAGATATATCTTAATTATTTATAAATTACATATTTTAAATAAATTATTTAATATTTAATGGCCTTTTACCTTCTTTTCTCTAATAAGACATAAGTCTAAGAAACAAATTTAAATTTTCAAAAAATAGGAAAATCAAGAAATGTTAAATATCAACGGACCTCTTTAGATTCTGTGTATCAACAAAATTTTCACTTAATTGTTGTTATTATTGTTATATCACTATACTATATTAAGTTAATTAGAAAAGGGCAATGAAACATATATATGACATCAATTTATTACTAATACTAAATAAACATTGAGTAAAATTTATAAATTATATTAATCATTAATTCAAATTATAAATTATGGAAAATAAAAAATAAACAAATAATTTCTTTGACTAAATTTCAAAATAACAAACATAAAATTAAATACTAAAAACAAAAAGGAACAAAGTATTTATTATGTAACTTGAATTAAGGCCAAGTTCTTCAGGCTAATGGGCTTTGAAGTTTGGACTTTTACTATAAGCTATGAACAGATTATCAAACTTCTTTTTTTATAAAAAGATTAATTTTTAGCTTAGGTTGTCATTCTCATTATTTTCCTGGATTTACCATACTAGTTCTTTTCCGGCGTCAGATCTTCTGTACCATTTAACCTATTTTAATGTTATTTTATCAAAAAATGACGTTATTTTAAGTTTATTTATACTTAAAATAATGTTATTATGAGGTGAAAAAAATATGGTCAAAACAAGTAAAGTAATTTATAAGATCTGAAGCATTGTTTTCCTTGACACCCAAGTGGATCAGTCAAGCAGTGAATACTTTACATTATATGTAATCATTAAACTGAATACTGTCTTCTAACCTTTTCTTAGGCATACAACTATACACCATTGTCATGTAGCATCATCTTTAGCTTTACCTTTGGAGTTGTATTGTTTGATTTCTTTTCCCTTTTTCTTTAAGATCTGATTTTTTTAAAAGCAACGAGGAGTGTTGTTTGATCACCTGACTGCATCAGAGACCGATTTTTCATTAATGCAACTCACAATCTTTTCTTAAAAAAAAAAACTATTAAAAGTATAAAATTTTGACTTCAATCTTGTTTGATAAATGACTAATTAGCTATTTTGACAAATTGGAATTGGTTATTTGACCATGTTAAACCACAAAAAATTATATTTAGTAATAAACTGATTAGGTTGGCGGACTGAGCCTAGTCTGCTGTTTTTAAAAAATGCTCCTATGAAGAGCGTTTTGCTTCAGCAATTGAAAAATTAAGGAACGGAAGGACAATTGTACCTAAAAGTTATTACAAATTACTCAAGCTATCATCTTTTATTATTGATTTCCTTTACCAAACTCTAGTCTCCTAAACTTCAACTTGATTAATACATAAAAAGAAACTAGTAGTAGTAATAATATTATATATATATATATATATATATATATATTATCATGTTCATCATATGTTCTATGTTTTTTATTAGAGTTATAAACTTAATTTTTGTTAAATTAAATATTTAAAATATAAATTCTTATGAGAATATTTAAATAAATACTAAGATATAATACTCATGCCCTGATAAGTCAATTTTTTAAGTCGTGCCTTCTTAAGTCATTTTACACACAAACAACTAATAATAAACAGACTCATATTTGAATTTAAGTGAAGGATGAACTTATTTTACTTACTCTTAAGAGCATCACTAAATCCAATTTGTTGTGTAAATAATAACAAAGTAGTTAACATTTGAGAATATTAGCAATTGATAAACTGAAGTCTTAAATTAAAAATTAAAATAAAAAGAATGAGAATTTAAAAGGATATAAAAACCCATGAAGCCTTTTTTTTTTCAATGTTTTAAAATTGGATTAGAAATTAAACCAATAAAATAAGTAGTTTAAGATTTAAAAAGTTTAACAAGTATTAGACCGTCATAAAATTGGTGAAAAATTAAATAAAATTAAAGAATTTAAAATATGATTGACAGAAATTGTAATTATACATCGAAAATTTTGAAGTTTAATTGAGAAAACTTATTACATAAAATTAAATTATTTATTCTAGTTTATAAGAAGTTAATATTTTTAAAAAATTGACCAATTAATTATTTTTTAACAATAAGAGTTATTAAAATAAATCGAACCAAAAATTAAAACGTTCAAGATTTTTATGACTAAATCAATCCAATCGGTTAAATTTTTACTGTCGATAGATTGTTGCATTGGTGATATATGTAAAAATAGGAAACAAACTTAATATCTGGCACTAAGAATTTCTTAAGATTATTAAATTAATCTATCTCCTTTGATCCTTCGATAAGAAAATGCCAGTTTTCGAAATTCAACGTCATTGCTTATCATACTTTTCAGTAACTTTGATGCTTTCTAGGCCACGAAAAATTAGAGCCTCTAAGTTAGGGAATTCACTATCCACCAAGAATGTAAGTCCAAGTTTGGTAAGCACGATATATACCTTGTCAGAGGATGCCTCAATGTATGTATTATCCTTCATCTACAATATGCATGCATTCAAATGTGTGTTATCTCCCAAATTAATTTTAATATTGAGGGGCAATTTAATTAATTCTTATATATTTAACCCAAACCATAAAGAATTACATCTATACTAATCATGAGTTTTCAATATATTTAAGGATTAATTATAAAAATTTATAACTTTACCCAATTTTGCAATACTGGACCGAATTTTAAAAAGTAATACTAAAATACTTCAACTTTTAATTTTTAATAAAAATACCCCAACGCCAAGTTTTTCGTTAACGTAGATGATGTAACGAGCAACATTATATTAGTATTTTTTTCATGTGATTACTCCATATTATATTTGTACTACATATAAATTTTATTATCTAATACATTAAAAGTAACAAATATATGAAAGAGTGTATAATTATCTTAAGAGTTTTTGATATTTTTAATTGATTAAATACCATGTTTATATATGACATAAATACAATATGTGGTAATCAAGTAGCTAAAATATTAATATGATATGGTTTGCCATATTATTCACATTAGGAGAAAACTTAACATTGGGTTATTTTTGTTAAAAAATTAAAAGTTGCGGTACTTTTGTGTTATTTTTTAAAAGTAAAATTAAAGATTTTTTATAATTAACCCTAATGAGAAAGATTGCATGTATTCTGTGTTCGAATGCATAGTTACATCCATTGATTTAGAAGGGAACAACGCTGATAATAAGTCAATAAGTGAGTTAGCTATATGGGTATCTTAAACACATGCCTACATTCCTTACTTCCATGCTTGCAAACTTTTGTTTCTAATGTTGTCTTAATGAAGGGAAAGACAAAGATTGCATAGATGCTAGAGAATTCCCTTTTAGAAAAAGTCCAAAAACATGCTTGGAAACTAATTTTTCTCTACCATATATATGTCACGTAGTCCTTGTATCTCAAACTATAGGAATCCTCCTCAAAATTCTCAAAGTGTGTTATAAAAACTTCAAACCCTTGACTTATATGCTTCTCCTCATATGCTTTCCTCGGATTCTTCTTTATACCCTTCTTTAGCTGCATGCACTTCGAAATCCTGAAAATGGTAATGCCAATTTGAAATTGAAAATTCTGCTGCTCTGATTGTGAGCAAAAAGAAAAGAGAGAAAAAGGTGGGATCAGCTTTCTCTGCCTCCCTGCCAGTACCCGTACCTTTGCTTTTTCTTATGGAACAGTGAAAATCTGTTATGTAGCTTAGAGACTCTATGATAGAGAGGACATGCGATAATTGACCCCCTTTTTAAAGATGTACAATAAAACTTTTCGAGGACTTTTTTGATACATAAACTAATGTAATTATTCTTTTTTCTTCTGCAGATGTAGTATAGTACTATTGCCTAGGAATGTAAAAACATGCATGTGGCCCTACGACAGCTGTTGATATCACATGAAGCAATTCGTCGGTTCAGTTAACGTATAAAGATTGATGAGTTGCATGAAGAACAAGATGCGGCAGTAGATCATTGCGTAGCAAGTTGTTTTTAGATCTAGCAAAGAGAAAAATACTTAAAAAATGTTCAGTAGAAAGTTCAAGAGTACTTGCAACTTGTGTCTTAAAACAAGAAAACCAGTAACTTTGTCGGGTTTTCCTGGTGAAAATTCCAGATAGTTCGCTCTTTTTCTTTCCAAATTATGCAGAATTGGCTTGTTTTTGTAACATTAAGGAAGCAAGTTAGTTAAAATGAAAGACCTACAAGCCGAAATGTATAGTGTAATATTGATGTTTCCTTCCACTACCAATCTCCTCTTGGCCAAGCGGTGGAAGCTTTGGCTTTGAGTTCGACATGGTCTTAATTAGCTTGGGGTATGCCTTTGTGTATTAGGAATATTTGGCCCTACAAGGTCCCTTGTAAGTGAAAGAAAACAAGAGAGTTTCCATTTAAGTTGTCTTCTACAAATTATGAGCGCACACATTAAACACCAAAATTCAGAACTGAACCGAGAGAGAGATAGAGGCTGACATGGAGTTACTGATCAAGGTGTGCCCTTTACAGGGTGACAAATTGACTAGTCTATTTAAGGTGGGGCTCGCTGGCGAGTTGAAAGAGAAGCAAAGAAAACAACGTAGATATATCACGTGCGAGGTGCAGCAAACCCTTTCCCTAAGGGATGAAGCACACAAACACGCACATTTAACCCTATATATGTATATTCACTATATACGGACATGTTTTGAAGGGGTCGACTTTCACATTTTATTATGTTCACCCATCACAGTTCTCTTTCAAATGGGTAGGCCACCAACTGGTCCAGGATAAGATATCCTTCCTAATATTGGATGAGAGCCTGAGAATTGGAGAGCCAGTTCAGCAGATTACTCGGCATTGGTGTAATGTATCCTTTTAAGTTCTGGTGTAGGGAAAACCAAGAGAAATGGACAAATATAGTCCTTGTGTTGTTAGATTACAATAGGACAAGATAATGATTAAGTAAAGGAAAAAAATGATGTGCCCTATATTTATGTAGTTAGTTTCTTGGGCAAATTCATGATAGTATCTAGTTGTTGTGAGACTATTAAACCATGTTATTAAATGATTTGGCATTTGGAATAACCCTCCACTAATCATGTATTAAATAGTCATTATGACTTGGATTTGAAAGATATGTTAACCCTACTACACACTCGAGGGAATGATTATCTTCTTGGTCTGTAGTGGAGAGAGACAGGAGAGGGGTGGGGATCAATCAAGCAATTCTTGGTTGGCTTAGAAAATGACTATCTTTTGTCTTATCAATCCACGCATATGAACAGATTTAGCTTATCTGAGCCATATGAAAGGCCCCGATTTTATTCCAACTCAATCAATGAACCATTATGTCCCTTTACACAACCCCACCTAGATGGAGATATGAACTAGTAATAAGACATCATACTAAGATTATAAAAATCATAACACACTACAAACATATGGAACATTAAGCAATCACCTACATACTTATTGGAGTAAGTGTTTGTGGATAGACATTTGATTTATTTTTCCATTTTATGATCATTATTTTGATAATATTATCGTAATTCTAACTAATATTACTTAGATTATTGGTATGCATGATTAATCTAAATAATGTTTATAAATAATTAAGTTCTTTTCATGACAAGTTGAATAAGTCATAGATGCACAATTGAAGGGATGCAAACTAAACCGCAGTATTGCTAAAAGATGACTTACTACAAATACATGGACACCTAAGGAATCAAACACATATAGTTGGAGAAGATGCATGGTGAGAAAAACTGCATAAAGGAAATGATTTGTTCATGATGTTTGCTGAATATAGATATATATATATAGATGTAATGTATATTTGGTAGCCCGTGAGCAAGAGATCCAAAGCTTAACTGCCTTCAAACCCCACCTCTCTGGAAAGGTGACAAAATCACAACCTCACATAGAGACAAGTCTCTGGCCGGCTACTTCACATGCCACCAAAATCCAACCTAACTCATTAGCCCACCCTCTCTTCTTCTTGCTTTATATGACATTTCTCTCGTCACTCTCCATCTCTCTCGATACCTGAAGAAAAAGGCTGAACAGAGGGAGAGATAGGGTTTATACAGTGGATTAGACCATTTTGTAGCCATGAGAAAAGTTCGTTTTGCATCCCTATTTCTAGACAAGCTGAAAAGGCCTGATCTTTACTGCAAGGAAGAGTCTTTTTTGCCCAATTTGACTTGCAACTAAGTTTATTTTCTTCTGGGGATGTGAGTCTTACTGCTCCTGATCAGTCCCTTTTTCCCTTTCAATAAAATCCTCAGATAAAGCTGAACTGTCAATTCTTATTTTATTCAGTTGCAGAATTCTTCCTGATTGAAAATAGGGTCTCCTCACACTCTCTCCACCACCACCACCAACCTATTGGATCCTTTCCCAATGCTAAGGTACCCACTGCTAGTCTGGTCTCTTTCTATCTTCCTGCTCTCTGCTCAATTCTGATTTCCATTTCTCTTTCCTTTTTGTTCTCTCTCTTTCTCTCTCTCTCTCTCTCTCTTAATTTTGTGCCTGCTTCTTTTTGTTTGTTCTGTTTCTATCTCCATGATGCAATTCACTGAAACCCCACTTCCTCCTTTGCACCAAATCACTCAATTCTCGAACCCCACCATGAACAAGAACCCTACTCAGAGAACCCGTCCGTGGCCTGGTTTCCCTACTTCGAAGGCTTTAGGTAGCTTTGGAGATGCGAATTGCATGGAGCAGCTTCTTGTTCACTGTGCAAACGCCATTGAGAACAACGATGCAACTTTAGCTCAACAGATCCTATGGGTCCTCAACAACATTGCACCTCCAGACGGTGACTCTAATCAGCGCTTAACTTGCGCCTTCCTCAGGGCCCTCATTGCACGAGCAGCCAAAAGTGGGACTTGCAAGCTCCTCGCAGCAATGGCTAACGCTCACCTTACTATTGATACTCACAAGTTCTCGGTCATCGAGCTTGCTAGTTTCGTTGACTTAACTCCATGGCATAGGTTCGGTTTCACTGCTGCAAATTCCGCCATATTAGAAGCTGTAGAAGGGTATTCAGTGGTTCATATTGTCGATCTAAGCTTGACACGTTGCATGCAAATCCCTACCCTTATTGATGCTATTGCCAATAGATTTGAAGTCCCGCCATTGATAAAGCTCACTGTTGTTGGAGCTACCGAAGATATCCCACCTATCATTGATCATCCCTATGAAGAACTGGGCTCAAAGTTGATCAACTTTGCTAGGTCACGGCATGTTACGATGGAATTTAGAGTAGTTTCTTCGAGCTGCGCAGATGGATTCTCGTCCCTAATCGAACAGCTTCGAGTGCAACATTTGGTGTACCCAGAAAGTGGTGAAGCACTGGTCATAAATTGTCACATGTTGCTTCATTACATACCTGAAGAGACACTTCATGGTATTCCTAGTACAAACTCGAATATTTACTCTTTCGAATCATCTTCTTCATCTTGCTCTTCCTTATCTATGTCATCGGTTCGGGCCATGCTTTTGAAATCACTTAGGAGTTTAGACCCAACAATAGTTCTGTTAGTAGATGAAGATGCAGATTTAACATCAAACAATTTGGTGTGTAGATTAAGGTCGGCTTTTAATTACCTATGGATACCTTATGACACTGTGGATACATTTCTTCCTAACGGAAGTAAGCAGAGGCAGTGGTATGAAGCTGATATATGTTGGAAAATCGAGAATGTTATAGCACACGAAGGTCTTCAAAGGGTTGAGAGGCTTGAGCCCAAGAACAAGTGGGTTCAGAGGATGAGGAACGCCAATTTTCGAGGCATTTCTTTCAGTGAAGATGCGTTTTCTGAAGTTAAGACCATGCTTGATGAGCATGCGGCTGGGTGGGGATTGAAGAAAGAAGAGGATGATCTTGTACTTACTTGGAAAGGACATAATGTTGTATTTGCTACTGCTTGGGTTCCTGCGTAAAATCTCTCTCTTTTTACCCATCCAATTCATATAATTACTACTACATTTTATTTGATCTGGCTAGTTCACAACTCATCTTTGGCAACTCTTATCTTTATCAATTGATGCAACCCGAAAGAAAAAAAGCATGTGAAGATAAAGTCTCAAGTTTTAACTTTTGTTCAATTCCGCAGAAGAATGACTGCAATCTTTCCTATTTTCAGCTCATTATGTATATGTGCTTTACCAGTTGATAAATCTCTAAAAGGAAACGGTCCAATGGCATGGTCATTCCTCTATATATAAGATGATCAGAACAAGAAATGATCTCAAAGAAATAAGTCCCATTGATAATCCAGTAAAATCTGTAATGCATGATTACACTCCTGTCCTCCAGCTTAATCAGTCGCTAACTTTGCAGTACTCGATGCGTTTCTCTGAACCCTGATCAGATTTGGATTTAGGGTTAGGCATTTAATTTTGTCTTGTATCTTTCCCTGATGGTTTCTACGTATAACTTCATAAACAAGCTCAGTGGCATTAATTGTGTTGGCTGGTTCTGCGATTCTTGGAGCTAAAAGTGATCGATACAAGTACTGGATAGACGCTTTAATGGAGACATCTTCATGTGTAGTTCAGTTAGACCATGTTCTTCTTTCCAAGGAGGATATTAAACTACACAAGATCTCTAATGCCATTTTTGTTCAGCTTGCTCTTTATTATGACCTATAGTAGTCCATGCTCCATTCTGCAGCAACAGGGAAGCATGCTAGAAAACACCAACCATAAGTTTGCTCTCCTGGAGAGGAGAAACTCAAAAACATTAACAGAAGAGACAAAAAAAGAATTGAAGGTTGTCATTTTTCATGTCAAGCTTTAGTATTGGGAAAAGAACTGAGAGAATAATTATTAGAACAGCTACTACGAGACAAAGTAAATATATTGGCCCCATGTCTATGTGTAGATACGAATGTACTATCCAGACTTTCACTGAGTGTTACAGTACGCAGTTTTTACTTCTTAGAGCTATTTGCCATACCTTACAGAGAAAAAGAAAAATCAGCGAAACTTTTGTTAAAAGATCGAGGAACTTACGTGTTGTTCATATCAATCGAGGAACACAGCAAATGTTACTAATTGAATAAGCTTCTATGTCAGATTTTAAGCATAGTTTTACATGTGCTTTTACTAAATTTATGGTATAACTTATAAGTCATTTTGATGTCAACCCATCTAATTAATCCAATAATCCCTTTTTATTTGAAAAATAAGAATATACATACCAAAATCAGTGATTAAACACTCCAATCGATTTGACCGGTTCAATAATAAAAATTTTAAATTATTTAACTTTTTGGTTTAATTTCTTACTACATATGATTATAATTTACTTAAATTTTTAAAACATGATTAATTGAAAGCAAAGAGATAATTAAAATTTTAAATAGATCAAATTTACTGTTTTATTTAAATAGTTTATTAATATTATATAATATACTAAACAATGAAAAAAATCTACAAAGAGCAAAGGCTTTTCTTTGCTTCTGTTAACTGTTATACCCCAAAACAGTAAAGAAAACGAACATGGAGCATCAGCCACGTCCAAATCCGACCCACGAACATTGGAAGTCTTGCCCTGTTGTGTCGTGCGTTGTGAACTTAATTTTCTCCCGCTTTCCAGGACAGAAAATATTTTGGTGGCTAGTGTAGTGGTAGAATTTTCTTTGGCATAGCATGTAAACATAGGTGAGTGACTTGAAAAACATGTTAAAACATGTTAATGATTGAACACGCAAACACAAAAAGAAGCTCGTTAGTCCTTGCCTTACCTTAGCATTTGGCAACTTACACTCGTTAAAACGCACGTGCTCCATTGACCCGAATGACTTAAACGGAAGCTTCTGAAGAAAAACAAAAGCCGAAAGCCTCTCGCTTGCTTACAAGCCCTAATCTTTCTCTCCCTTTCTCCTTCCACTCTTTTCTTTTTCGTGTCGAAATTATTAAGCTCGTGATCGAGGAGTTGAAGTGGATAGTACGGTTGAACTGAAGCGCAATTCAATTGGTAGTTCGAGTGCAGGTTGGTGCTTATTTTGTTCACCTGACTTCTTTTTGACATTTTTTTTAGTGTGTTTCATGCCTGAATGACTGCATTTAGAAACTCTCTCTTCTGTTTGGTCAATTTTTGAAGTGGGTCTGTCTTTGAGCTCGAATTCACACTTTAACATTGTAAGTTTTCGCTTTTTATTAAAGTTATTAGTTGATATGGAACTTGGGCGCTGAGAATTCTTGGAGAATTTCTATCCTAAGGTTTTATCTTTGATTTAGTTCATAGCTTTCAACTGAAGTAATAGTTCAATTGAGCTAAAGAATGTATGTTTGCGATAAAATTCTATCTGGGTTTTGTTTATTTTGTTCCCAATGTTGTTGCTGTGTTAGAATTGACTTGGGATTTTAAATGGCAGCTAATGCTCTTATGATTTGTACTAAAATACAGTTTTGTGTGACTGGATGATTTCATTCTGTTGATAGTGAGGGACTTGGAGACTAAAATGTCGGCAACTAGGCATTTTTCTCGCATAGACATATTAGAGCTTAAATCACGTATGGAGAAGAAGCTTGGGCGCCTAAAAGCGGAGAAATATTTTGATCTCCTCACAAAATTTTTCAGTCTTAAGATTAACAAATGTGAATTCGACAGACTTTGCATTGGCACGATTGGGAGAGAAAATGTCCATCTCCATAATCTTCTTCTCAAGTCAATTATTAAAAATGCAAGCAATTCTAAGATACCCCCGACAAGGGAGAGCAAATTGCAAGGTGCATCAAAGGTGAAAGTACCTAATGGGTATCACAGAAGTAATCTTCAGTCCTTTTTCAGAGACTTTCCCCAATCTCCACGTAAGGGTCGAACACCAAGTCTTAGTGACCGGAAGTTTAAAGATCGTCCCAGTCCTCTTGGTCCTCATGGAAAGAGCCACAATATTGCATTTAAAGATTCAGTTCCTAGGAATCAAGAGCAACAGAGTGCTACAGAGTTGCTTTCTTTGGGTAGCAGACATCCAGGCTCTTCGGAAGATGGAGAAGAGGTTGATCAGGCTTCTGGAAGCCCTGGCATTCATAGTAGGAGCCCTGTTAGAGCTCCACTTGGCATCTCGCTAAGTGCTGAAGGGGCACGGAAGGTACTATGTAATCGTTTGGCATCTTGCTATCACATGGAGACATGTCATATTAGTGGTCAGCTACCTGATACTGTCACTTTAAGGAAACGATTGGAACAGAAATTGGAGAAGCAAGGATTAAGTGTCTCAGAAGATTTTGCCAATTTATTGAATCACAGCCTTGATGTTTACCTGAAGAGATTGATGAAGCCTTGTTTGGATCTGGCTAGTTCAAGGTCTGAATCAAAACATATTGGTCATCAACATAGTTTTGGTGCCCCTCGTTTGAATGGGATGCTGCCTTCCAGATATGTAAAAAGATCCAGTGGCTCTTGTGCTGCATCTATGCTGGATTTTCGGGTTGCAATGGAGCTTAACCCCTCCATTCTTGGTGAAGAATGGCCAACACAACTTGAGAAGATTTGTCTGCATGTATCAGAAGAATGAAATGGATCAGAAATGCATTACTTTGGAGGGATAGTCTCTTTACTCTGAATCACTGTAAGAATATAGTTACAGGATCCAGTCTAACTTTAATATTTGACCAAAGCGTACAATTGTTAAGTACATAAGTGGTGAAAGTCATGGGTAGTTTTGGATCAAGGTGTTAGATTGTATATAGGCCTTTTGGACTGATTATTGGGGGTGTGACTTGGTAGAGTATAAGCATGAAACTTATAAGAACCTAGCTTTCATGTTTCAACAATAGGTCAGTTGCCTACAGCTGACACTAGTTTGTTTGTTCAATTTATTGACTTTGTTAATAAAGCTTACAATTTTCTGTTTCAGATTGTTTAAATATTTGCAAGTTGATACTATACAATTCAAGTGTTTGCCAATTGGTCCGAAAGTGCACGATAGTATCTGCTTCTTGCATAAACTGCGCCGTGTTGTGTCAAATATCATACATTAACATCATTAAACTTTGCATACTCTGTACTTTTCTCCTTTCTTTGCGGAGGGGTGTTTGTCATTGTGACTATGAGTTATTGTCTAGTATGGTAATAGATTTTATTAGCATTGCAGTGCCTATATAGAGCCTTATATTATTTTCATTTTACTTAACTTATGCACATAGTGCACATCCTATTCAAACCTAATGCCCCCTTGCATCTTTGTGCGAACTCTGTTCTTCCTCCTCATCACCTAACAAAATTCAAATACAATGAAGGAGATTGAACTCAAAACGACATTCATGAAATTTGGATATTTGAGGATTTCACAGATACCTGGAAGCTGAATTCGTGGAGAATTGTTAGCAGACTTTTGCAGGATGAACCTCAAAGGCTAAGGGGTAACTATTCGGTACTTCCATTTCATTTTGCCTTTGGTAAGGATTTGGTCACTAACTTCAGTAGCCAATATGTTCATGTGTAGCTCAATATTAGTCTGCAACTCAATATATGAGGTTACGTTGTTGAGGTTTTAGCCTGCAGGCTCTACCAGGTGAAAGCTTCTGCTTCTTCCCCTGCCTAAGCAAATAGGAGTCATATTGTGCTTTACGACCGAAGGAACTTCTATAGTAAATTCGTATCATGGCTGCTGCCTCTCGGTTATGTGTTGGTTCAACATACTACAAGGATCGCATATCCAGCATACCAACCTAAAAGGACTTCATAATCTCTCTGCTAGTCTGCCCGACCATGATACGGAGCATAAAATGAAAAAATATGCGGATCAACGAGACCATACTACATGGATTGCCTGGAATCTGAGCAAATATATCATGGTAATTGCTCAACTGTACTTGTCTATCTCATGCATTGGAAGAATCTATTGAACCAGAATATGACATTCCTTCCGGAGTTCTTGCTCTAACAAAAGTCAGTCGATTAACATGACAGCGTAGGCTCCTCTGTCTTGGATTTGCTAAATGCTTGATTTCTCAGATCTTGCCTTTAGCCATGAATTCTCAAACTCGTTGAAATTTCCTTTCATTTTTGTTTTTGCAGATTTCAGAGTAGTATTACTCAAAAGTGAGAAGGCTTTTAACCTTTGTAAGCCAATCGTCTACAATCTTGAATGGTACTACGTATTCACAATGGTTGCATATGTCAAAGGTTTTGGTTTGATATGACAGGAACTAGTCAATG
>JANZXR010000172.1:3770177-3784699 GCA_027575705.1 Erythroxylum echinodendron
GCATTTATGAATGCTTGCATATGTCACTATTCACTTATACACTCCTATTCATAGCAATTGGTGAGGGGATGTTACAGGGAATGTTCAGGCTAGATTAGATAGAGCGTTCTACTCACCGACATGGCTGGCAGATTTTTCCCATGCGACAAATCAACGCCTACCTTTTTCAGATCAGATCATCAACCCATACTGCCCCAATTTGCAAGGGCGACGCTGGACAAGATTGGACAACCAAGATTTCATTTTCAGTCAGCATGGTTAGTGTACGAAGATTCTGATAATGTGGTCAAAGGAACTTGGCATCTCTAAGAGACTAACTTTAGCAATTCCTTAGCCAAGTTCTATCGTAAACTCACAAGATGGAATAAGCAAGTGTTTTGCAATATTTTCTATAGGAAAAAACGACTCTTAGCGCGCTTGGATGGCATCTAGAGGGCAATGGATGTGGATAATTCTGTCTTACTTTTGGATTTAAAGGATACGCTCTGAGGAGAATTGATCCAAGTTTTTAGTGAAGAGGAGATTTACTGGCATTAACAATCCCGATGTGTTTTGTCATCGCAGGGTGACCGTAATACAAAATACTATCACACAGTGGCAATGTGCAAAAGAAAGAATCTGAAGATAGAGAGGTTAGCTGATACTGAGGGAACTATAATTTCTGAACCTCTACAACTGCGCAATTTGGCCAAGAACTATTTTGAAAGATTGTATGAAATCGATGAGGTTACCTCATATAGGTACCCATTTTCAGGTGCATTTCCTAGCTTATCCTAGGAGATGGTGACAAATCTAGTAGAGCCAATCTAAAAGGCAGAAATAAGTAATGTTGTCTTTGAAATAAACCCAAACAAAGCCCTTAGGGTAGATGGGTTCAATGCGTTATTTTTCTAGAAACAATGGGGAAAAGTAGGTCTAGCTGTAGTGGTATTTATTCAGAAAATATTCTGGCACGAGAGATGGGAATCAGAGTTGAATCAAACTGTTCTAGTATTGATTCCAAAGTTCCTTCTCCAAATTCTATCACTTAATTTCGACCCATTAGCCTTTGTTCAGTTATTTATAAGGCTATTTCTAACGTGATTGTGAATAGACTGAAGTCTCACCTAGATTACCTGGTGGCTCAGAATCAATATAGTTTTGTTCCTGAATAGCATATCACATATAATATTATCGTTGCTTAGGAGGCTATACATTCGATGCGAAAAATGAATGGGAAAACTGGTTTCTTTGCCTTTAAAGTCGATATAGAAAAAGCATACGATCGATTTAATTGGGATTTTATCAATGATATGCTATGGGATATTGGTTTCCCATCAACTCTCACTAGCCTTATATTGCAATGTGTGACAATGGTAACAATGCAAATTTCTTAGAATGACAAACTTTCTGACCCTTTCACTCCTTCTAAGGGAATTCGACAAGGTGACCCATTATCACCTTATCTTTTCGTACTTCGTATCGAACAGTTAGGCCATCTCATATCCTATGAGGTCAGTAAAGGGAATTCGAAATTGATTCGGATGAGCAAAAATGGACCTTCCATCTCCTATCTTTTCTTTATAGACGATTTACTCCTATTTGCTAAAGCTACAAAGGCCAGGTTCAAGTGGTCTTAAGGGTATTGGAATCTTTCTGCATGGTGTCAAGTCAGAAAGTGAGCAACTTTAAAACTAGAAATTTTTTTCTCTAAGAACGTTTCTCGGGATACAACTCATTAGTCAAACCTTCAATTTTAAATGCACTACTAACCTTAGTAAATATCTAGGAGTACCGTTGATTCATGAGCGTACTCAGAGGAGAACTTACTGGTACATCCTGGACAACGCATAGCAGAAGCTTGCAAGTTGGAGTGCTAGTGTTCTATCTCTGGCAGGCGGGTTACGTTAACTCAGTCAATTCTAGCTTCACTTCCAATCTATACGATGCAAACAGTGAGGCTACCAAGGCTACTTTGTGACAATTTGGAGAAAATAAGGAGGGATTTCATTTGGGGATCCAAAGAAGGCCAACAAAAATTGAACTTAGTTCATTGGGAGGATGTTTGTGGGCCTAAATATGTAGACGGTCTTAGGATCAAAAGAGTTCGCTCTTTCAATGATGCATTACTTACTAAATTGGGATGGGAAGTACTTACCAAGCCTAATGCATTATGTGTCTAGCTCCTTCGAAACAAATATCGCTTCGATGAGCAGCACCTCCCTCAAACGCTGGAGAGGAAAGGGGGTTCAATAATATAGAGGGGAATCACAGCCACCTGGAGATTTGTACAACAAGGAATCAAATGGTAATTAGGAAATGAAGGCCACACACAATTTTGGTTGGATGTATGGGTGGGAGATTGGGGTTTGCTATTACTTGTGACAACTTATCAACCTCTGGACAATTTGCTACACAAGAAAGTAAAGGATTTGGTCAATGAGCATGGTAACTGGCGATGGACTTTGTTCCAACAATATCTCCCCTCATCAGTATGTATGTCTATTGCGGCAATTATGCCCCCCAAAGATAGGTCGGAGAGGATCGAGTAGCTTGGGGACCAGGTAAGAATGGTCGATTCTCGGTGGCGTCTGCTTATGACCTCATAAAGGACAACGCTATAGAAGACAACAACAGGATTTAGGAGTTAATTTGGAAATGGTCAGGACCTTAGCAGATTCACTTGTTTCTATGGCTACTAGCTAAAAGGAAATTGCTAACTAACCAACAGCGAGTTGTCTGACATATATCCACAAGCTCTAGTTGTCAGTTATATAGTTAGGAAGAGACACTCATCCACGCATTACTGGATTGTCCTAGGGTCAAATCTTTTTGGAGTCAGTTCCCTCCAGAGGTGATCGCTGCTGATTTCTTCCAATAAGATGAAGAACAGTGGTTACTTTCCAATCTTGGTAGCCAGAACGAAGGTTGATGTTCGTATAGGCCACTATATTTGGAGTCTCTTGTTGGTTTCTATGAAATGGCAAAATAGAAGCATCTTTGAGGATGACTTTATTTGGCCAGAAGCTGAGGTTAGGATAGCTATGGATTATGTTGACTGGATCGAAAAGACAAGGGTGTTGGCAAGCTGAGTTGTTCCAACAATGAGATCGACAATGGGAACACTAGTTGGATGGACTAAGCCAATGGTAGGATGGTTCAAATTAAACACAGATGGTGCGGTCAAAATAGAATCTCGCATTGCAACAGCTGGAGGTTTAATCAGGGACAACACAGGACATTGGTGTGGAGGCTTCATGCAGAATATAGGAGTGTGCTCGCCATTAATCACTGAACTCTAGGGAGTTTTTTTGGACTAAATTTGGCATGGGATCTAGGATATCGTTAAGTAGAAGTAGAAGTGGATTCATTGGAAGTTATCAATATTCTCTCTTCATCCGAGTAGCTATTGTTTGACGGTCACGCTTTAGTTTTGGGAATCTGCGAACTATAGTATAGAGCTTGGGAAATCCAATTCCAACATGTTTATCTAAAAGGGAATTAGAGTGCTGAAAGTTTGGCCGATCTAGCCTCACTATCACCTCCCAGAATCTATATGCTTCAGGATCCTCCTATGGCGTGTCTTAAGTTTATCCAAAAAGATATGCAGAGCGTTTTATATCGCAGAATTATGCAATAATTTGTCTTAGTTTTTTCTCTTTTGTGTAAAAACAAAGCCAAGAAATAGTGATTTGTCATCCATTTGCAGTTTCTTATCTGTATATCGTTGTGATTAAAGTTCTTTGCTACCTTTTGAAAAGCAATGTAGCTTGTGCAGCCTTCCGCGCATCTCTGCTTGCTTTCCTAATTGGCTAAGACTAAACTCCTATACTTTGGCCTACAAATCATTCGTCTGAAAATAAATGTGTAATAATTAAATAATACTACAAAAAATAAGTTAAAAATATAAAAATTAAGATATTAATTATTAAATCGAAATTTTAAAAATAAATTTTTAATGTAAGCGTATGATTTAACTTGGTAATCATTTCAAAGTCATACAAGATGAAGTTATTGAGATGTTATAGTCTACTATTTACTCAATTAATGCTTTTGCATCTGAATACTAATAGAAAGCAATATGGATAATTATCTGATTATAAAATTATTCTTAAATAATCAACAAAAAGTGATAAATCAAAAGTTGGTGAAAATTAGGTAAACAGGACACATTTAGAGAATAGTCAAGCTTTTGATATGCAAGCTTTTGGTGTTACAGAATTGTTTAGACCTGTACACTCACGATTTTGTGATGGAAATAAGATACTATAAATTGTCTCACTATTTTAGATTAACTAAGCTATCAAGTGATAGTTTTTCAATTTGCGTAATCGAGTTGCTCATCTTTGCATCCTAATTTACTCTAAATCAATATTTTAAAAATCAGACTAGAAATTAAATGTGTAAAATAAAAAATTTAAGTATAAAAGGTTCAACCAGTATTAGGTCGTTATAAAACCGACTAAATATTAAATAAAATTAAATTGAAATATAATTGAAAGAGATTGTCTTTATCTATAAAAGAATTTGGAGTTTAATTTTAAAAAGAGATTATTAAATAAAATTTAATTAATTTATTTTAATTTACAAGAACTTATTAATTTACGAAAATTAACCGATTAATTAATAAATTGATCGATTTTTAAAGCAAATCGAACAAGAAAGTTAAAAACATAACCTAAAAGTTAGACGATTCAAAACTTTTACAAATGAACCGATCGAACTAGTTAGATTTTTTAATTATTATTCTAAATTACATTTTACTCTTATTTTTTGTTTCTAAATCTTAATAATAAAAATTATAACAAATGTATTCACTCAATCACTACATCAAAATTTGCAATTAGACTAAACGAAAATATTTTTATATTATGATATTTATCAAGTTAAGAGTAAGTCTTAGATCAACCAGTAAAATTGTTCCTTTATGACCATAAGGTCACAGATTCGAGTCATAAAAATAGTCTCTTTGTAAAAATTAAAAAGGAAGATTGTGTATAACATTACTCTCCCCATACTCTCGTAAAGCGGAGAGCCTTGAGCAGGGACGGATGCACAATGGGGGCAAGTGGGGGCACTTGCCCCCACTGCCTCCAAAATATTTCATATAAAATATTATTATTTTAAGTTTTGATCCTATAAAAAATTAAAATTTTGCCCCTATTAATTTAATTGGTGACAAAAAAATTAATAATAAAAATTATAGATATATTAAGATATCAAATAAAAAATAAAATCTGAGCCCATCCATTTACATTAAGATTACTATTATTTGGGCCCATGACTTTTTTAAATGAAAGTCTACAAATAGTGAGATAAAAACCACATGCTTAATTGACTTTTTTTGTTCAGATTTTTTTTATACCTTTTTGGCTTTTACAACACACTACCTTTTGTCATTTTGGCTTCTTCACCTATTCTTCTCTATTTGTCCACGAGGACCACACCCAAAGTGAAAAACAATAATCTATAGCGTTGCTATTGTTATCCATGAGGGAATAGGTATAACTGAACTATTGAACACAATTGTAGTTTGTGGAAAGGATTCCCCTACGAGCCCTACCCCGTTCTACTGATATGCCGACGAGGGCTTTGATATTTGAAACTTGATAAAATTACCACTTCATTTTGGTGATTGGATATTTGGATTTGTTGGTATTAGCAAAATCTGCTTTGGTGTAAAGGATTGTCTTTGCATATTGTTATTATCTGTGCATTCCCTTATAAGTTATATGTCCAATTTTGTTCTGAATTGGGTACAGACCTTTGATGCTAGCTTAGCTTAGATAATATCGTGCAAAATTACACTTCGTTGACAAGTGGTTTGATAAGTATGTATATATATATATATACTTTTTGTTTGTGTATTTCATAATTTGCATCTATATAAAGTGTTATTCAAATAGTTTTAATTAGTTAATTCTTTGGTTTATTTTGTATTCAATTTGTCCCTTTATGATACTTTTATAATATCTTTTTATGTGGATATGTGAAACTCACTGAGTCGTTGTAACATTTGTAGATTTTCTTTTACTAATTAATAAAATAATCAAAAGAAAGAAAAGAAGAAAATTAGTAATTCAAAACACATAGGGAGAAATTCAATGATTCTCACCAATTTAGAGACAAAAAGTAAAGAGATCAAATAACAATTTTTGTGAACTGATGAATGGGCAATTGAGACAATGAGTGCTTAAGGAAAATAAATAAAATGGGGGCTGTAGAAATATCAAATATGAAATTTATAATTAATTGAAAACAGTGATGGATTAGCAAATGTAGCTTTTTTTTTTCTTTTTGATAATAATACAGCTGTTGGTTCTTAAACAAATTTTTTTTTCTTACAACATTATTCTTTCTTTATGTTCTTATTTATATATTTTATTTGTATATCATGATATCTTCTCTAATTACTTAACTTTGATTTCAATTGTGGACAAATTTCTTAAAAGGCCTCTTACAAATAAGGATTCTAGCCCCAACCCTTTAAAGCACCCTCATTTAGAAGTCAATTTAGATGATCTTCAGTCTGGTCTAGGATTGCAGAAAAAATTTCAGATTATCAGCCTAATGACCGTGATAGAATGTGAAAAGCTTATTTGCAAAAAGGTCTATATCAACCTTTCGAGCATGATTTTCCACAAAGAAAACTTGGAAATATTTATCATAGATTTGTTCCATCTTGGTTTAAAGAATATGCCAATTGGTTAGAGTATAGTGTTACAAAAGATGCAGGTTTTTGCTTATGTAGCTATTTTTTTAGGCTGGATCTTGGAAGTCAAGCAAGTGGTAATAATTTTGTTACTAATGGATTTAACAATTGGAAGAAAAAAGACAGATTTCATATTCATGTAGGGGTCCTAATAGCTCTCACAGTATAGCTTGGAAGAAATGTCAAGATTTGATGAATCAAAAACAACATATTCAAGTTGTTTATGCTAATCAATCCAACCAAGATCGAAAGGACTATTGTACCTAACTCACTACATCAGTGGATTGTGTTCGATTCCTTTTACGTTAAAGATTGGCTTTTCATGGACGTGATGAATCAGAGACTTCTAGTAATAATGGTATTTTTCTTCAACTTTTATAATTCTTTGCTGACCATAATGAAGCTATCAACAATGTTGTTTTAAACAATGCCTGCGAAAATCTCAAAGTCATTGCTCCTGACATATAAAACGATATTGTCAAAGCCGCTGTAATTAAAACCTCCAGTGCCATTATTAATGATCTTCAAGGTGGGTTATTTTCTATCCTCATTGATGGGTCTCGTGATATCTCAATCAAAGAAAAATTGGCTATTGTTTTACGTTATGTGAATGCAAAAGGATGTGTGCTTAAGTGATTTATTAGTATTATTCATGTTAATGATACCATCTCTTTATCACTAAAGTTTGCAATAGATGAATTATTTTCATAGCATGGATTGAGTATATCATCTCTACATGCACAACGCTACGATGGAGCTAGCAATATGCAAGGAGCAATTAATGGTTTGAAGATTTTGATTTTAAAAGAAAATAATTTAGCTCACTATATTCATTGTTTCTCTCACCAATTGCAATTAGCACTTGTAGCGATGGCCAATAATCATGTACATGTTGCTTTGTTATTTAACACAGTTTCAAGCTTATCAAATGTAGTTGGAGGTTTTTGTAAAAGAAAAGATCTTTTTCGTGAGAAGCAATTGAGTAAGATTGTTGAAGGGCTAAAAAATGGTGAACTTTCAAGTGGTAAAGGTTTACATCAAGAATCTTCTCTTCAAAGACCAGGTGACACATGTTGGGCACACATTATGGATCATTATCAAGCTTAATCGTGATGTTTGACTCTATAGTTGATGTTCTAGAGATCATTATGGAAGAAGGCACAACTTTAGAGCAAAAAGGTGAGGCATATGCTTTGCTTAATTCTATCCAATCTTATGAATTTGTGTTCAGCTTGCATTTGATGAAAAAAATCTTGGGCATCAAAAATGAATTATCTCAAGCATCGCAAAGAAAGGATCAAGACATTATCAGTGCAATTTTTTTAATTAAAATTTCCAAACAATGAATACAAATGATGAGGGATGATGGATGGCAATCCTTATTTGATAAAACATCTTCATTTTGTGAGAACCATAATATTGCCATTCTAAATATGGATGAAAATTTTGTACATCAGGAAAGATAAAGGCGAAATGCACAAAAAATGACGAATTTACTTCATTATTAAGTGGAATTATTTTACATTGTGATTGATATGCAACTTCAACAGCTCAACAATCACTTCAATGAGGTAAATACCAAGTTGCTTATTTGTATAGCATGCTTGAATTCAAATGACTCTTTTTATGCTTTTGATAAGCAAAAATGGATTCAACTTGCTGAATTTTATCCTTCTGATTTCTCTAAAGTAGAGCTTATTACTATTGATGATCAACTTGACAATTATATTGTTGATATGCAATCTGATGATCAATTTTCGATATTAAATGGGATTAGTGATCCAATCCAAATCTTCTGTGCCACCAACCATGTGCCAACTATGTGTCACTACATCCTAACCACCCATTTATGTGGGTCCTCTGTGCCACCAACCATGTGCCACTCCATTCTAACCACCCATTTATGTGGGTCCCATATAAATGGGTGGTTAGGATGGAGTGGCACATGGTTGGCACAGGGTTGGTGGCACAGAGGATCAAGTCCCTTAGTGATCTTGCCAAGAAGCTAGTTGAAACAAAAAAGGATGTTGTGTACCTTTTGGTATTTTTGCTTATGAGATTAGCTTTGATTTTGCCTATTGCTACTGCATCGGTGGAAAGAGTATTTTCGATAATGAAGATAGTGAAAAATCACTTGCGCAATAGGATGGAAGATTCTTGGATGAATGACTGTTTGATCACATATATTGAGAAATATATCTTCAATAATATTGACAATGAGAAAATTTTACAGCGATATCAAAATATGAGGACTTGTAGGGAACGATTGTAATATGTTATATACTTATATGTAAAAAGCTCAAGACAATGATGTAATTTTTTGTTTATCAAATGTAGAAATATTTGTATCTTTTTCAGTAATATAAGAGTACTTTAAATATTTTGCCGGTAAAAATATTGCCCCCACTCAAAAAAAATTTTGGATCTGTCCCTGGCCTTGTGCACTGAGTACATTAATTTTTTGATATTTATGGAGTCATTTTAATAAAATTTATTACTAAATTTAAGTTAATAAAATTATATAAATTTTGTTATCATGTATTTCACAATCAATCACATATTATTGTTAAAATAATTTAATTTAATTTATATAACTGTTTTAATATCACAATGTAATTTAAGATAATTAAAATATTTGCTATAAAAACTTTATAACTTAGAGACAAGGAGTAGCTAGAAAAAGAAAAAGTGGAAAGCTACACATTGGGCATGTTTGGTAAACATTTTGTCAACTATTTTTTTAGCTGATCTATATAAATTAGTTGGTTGACTATATTCAAAAGCTATTGAAGTTGTTTGGTAATTTAGCTAATTAACTATCTGATTTAAATCAATAAGCTGAAAATAGAGAAGTTGGTATGTTTGATCATTTTGCTCCAAGCCAACATTTAAGAAAGAAAATACAATTGTGCCCTTTGAACTTAATGGGTGTTGTACGTACGTAAGAGCTTTGCATAAATCATCAACAACCCACGTTTTATTTCCCTTCACAAGCTTTTTTTTATTAAAGAAAGTTGGAACAATAACATTTTTCAAACAGAAAAATTATTAGTAAAACATAAAACTCATATATTTAAAATAACACAGTATTTATTTATATACATAAGAATAAGCAGATAATAATATGAAATAAAGATAAGATATCTACAATTTTACTAAATTTGGACACTAAAATTAAAAAGATAAATTATAAATTTATAACAAATTTGAATCAACTTTAAAAGCATGTTTTTTTGAATAAATAATCTAATTTAAATAACAAACTAATTTTACAAGATTTATAACATATATTAATCGGTAAGGAATAGTATTTTATTCACTATAATATTTTTTACATGTAAATTTTAAATAATATTAAATTAAAATTTCAATATATTTTGATATTTTCAATTCTTAAACATAAACGTATGCATATATATTAACCATGGTTATTTATATCCCTTTTTCCTACCAGTTATAATGAAATAAGATATTTTTAAAGTCATGCCTTCATAAGTTATTTTACACGTAAATAACTAATATTAGCAAGTTAATTTTACCAAACATCTTTAATAAATAACTGATATTATTAACTGATCAAATCAATTGATATAATTCACCGTCAGCTAACTGTTGATAGAATCAGCTAACAGCTAATGTAATAATATGACCATTATGTGAAAGTCCAAGGAGAAAAAAAACTAGTTTTCCTATTGATTTATATATGTTAGAAAATTTAAAATGAATTTATATATGTCGTTCTGCAAGTCCAAGAGAAATAAAAGAAATAGTTTTTTTATTGATTTGCCCGTATTGCAACATGCAACTTAACTACTTGCCAATTTTTAACACACAACAAAAGAGATGGGAAGCGAGCTGACAAGAAGATTTTAACATGCGGACAAATGAAAAAAGGAAAATAGTTGTAAAGCACTACCCATGTGATCCAACGGGATTAAGACGTGGAAGACTTGGGAGAATGATGAGGCTGATGTGTATTATATACTATTCCCACCAAATATCATAGGAAAAAAACTAGTAGACACATTTTCGCAGTAACGCCCACTTAATTTAGAATGAAGGAGTATATATATATATGTTATGTATAAATGAATATTGTGTAATTTAAAATTTTGTGGGAAAAAAATAGAATTGTGTGATTGTGGACAAAATTTTGTAAAAGAAAGAGATAAAAATATAATAGTTGGAATGTTTAGAATGAATTAATAAAATTAGTAAGTTAAAATTAACAATTTAAAAATAAAAGAATTTGGAAATGTATAGCAACGAAGGAATTAAAAAGATAAATATGAAATTTATATAGTGGAAAATATAAAATAGTTTAATAATCGTAAAGAATATTGTCAAATATTAAAATTTGTGGAAAAAATTAATTTGTGAATATGGAAAAATTATTGTGCTAAACATAAGTTTAAATATAAAAGTTGGAAAATTTAAAATGAATTAATAGAAATAGTCAGTAAAAATAAGGAATAAACCGTGAGTCATGGTGTGAATATTATCAATTAATAATAATTAATAATTAATTATTTGTTAATTATATTCTTATTGCTGATCAAATATTATTAATAATTCACCATGCATTATTAATTGTTAATTATTATTATTATATCACTAAGTACTATATAGTAATATTAAGTATATATATTAGTTACAATCGTGCATTATTAATTGTTAATTATTATTAAGTATTATATACTAATATTAAGTATATATATAACTCTTCATGGTTTTATTTTATTGTGTTGAAAATAAGTTAAAATAAATTTTAGATGCTCCAAAAAAAACTAATATCAATCTAACATCATATGATCCTTTATTTTATATTCAAAATTCATATTTTGTCAAATTAAATCTAATTAATACGTAATTTATTTAATATATATAATTTAAATTTATCATAAGTATTATTCGAAAAATTACTTAATATAGAAAACTAAACTGGATTTATAATTCATATTTTAAAAATTTGTACATAATTCATATTTTTATTATTAATTCATTGAACATTCTGATATATTTCTTTATATTAATAAATTATTTTTATTTATTGATTTTGTATAATTAATAATTTATTATCATTATATTATAGATATATTCTAGAGAATTAGTTACGTAGACAAATTATTTAAATACTTTAATATATATTCAAAATTGGTTGTTTATATATACGATCATTAAATCGGACCTTTCAAGGTAAGTAAACGATATCAATCAATTTCAAAATTTATATTCAAAATTTGATCCAAATTTATTACATTAGAGAGGCTATTGTTCCAAAATTTATTGAGCCCGCATAATTTATCTCATAATTTATTATAAGTAACACTTTGATGGACATATAGCTATCAGTCTAGTCTATTGATCACTTTCTATTTATTTACTAGCAATCAGAATATCAAGATGATTGCTTATTCCCAGTTGATCCATTTGTCATGAACTATTTGCTATCGTCTAATGGTTCTCTTATTTCTTTCAAAATATGGAGAGAGAAAGACCGAGGAAGGCACCCAATTTACTTTTGTTGGTACATTTTTGCTTTGTTAATAGGAGGGATTTATATACCACCATGCTGAGCCTAATTACCTTATGCTCGTTTACCGGATTCCTGCAACTGCAAGCAGTATCCCTGCTAACGCTTCACACAGAGTGGGTATTGGTGCGATTGTCTTGAATGATAAAAGAGAGGTAGGCCACCTGCATTTGCAGGAAGCTTTGTTGTTAATTCTGCTTGTTTTTGTTAATACATATGAAACGAATGCCAAAGATGAAGCTTTCATAGCTTGCATTCTTTTTTCTATTTACATATAGACCACAGTATTAACTCAGTATCTTTTCTTCTTTAGTTCCTTCCCACTACATTCTAGTCCTTTCTTCTCTGTTTGAGTAGATAAGAGTTCTCTTTTGTTTATCAATCATCTGTAAGTTCTCGCTTACCGTTATCATATGTTCTTATTGTTCAATTTATTAACTTTTTATCTAGTGATTATATGGGCTTAATAGATTTATAAAACATGAATTACATGTATCACATTATGTTAGTTATTCATTTGTGCTCCAAAGTTCTCTCACGAGTGTGACTTAACATATATCACACCCGTGATATTCAACGTTTTACTTCCATTAACTTGTTGTCATATAATAGAGCTATTTTTATGTTTTTCATCATCTGATGCATGAAATCGTAACTTAGGACATTTTAACAAAGTGAAAACAGTAGATTACGTCGCTCGCATTTTGTCCTGATAAATCTTTTTTCTTGTCACATTTTATTCTGATAAATCTTTTTTCTTAGATTGAACGCATCACATATTACCTTTTAATCAATAATCACTTAATAGAATTACAAAACATGAACTGCATTCAATTGTGCAAATCTTCAAAGGTCTCTCACGTGTGTGACTTAAAATATCACAATCATGACATTCAACAATTACTTCCAATAACTTTTAAATAGATAACATGTTGTCTAAAATAATGTCAACAATTACTTCCATTAACTTTTTAACTGATAACATGTTGTCTAAAATATATAATAGAGTTATTTTTATCTTTTTCATCATTTGTTGCCTAAAATCGTAATTTAGGACTTTTTAACAAAGTGAGAACAGTAAATTACGCCTGCCGTATTTTATCCTAATCAATATTTGTTCCTGCCCTAGATTCAATGCATCACATCTTCATTTTAGTGAACAAGAGTTGGCCTTTGTTTATCCACCATCTATAAATTCTTCGTTTCCTTTATAGCATGTTGTTGGGAAAAATATATAAGAATTAATCTTTACTTACATGAACTTCTAAATATAGTTGAAAATAAAAGTAGGCTGACAGTAGAGATTAAATATGTAACACTATATCCTATTAATCATTCACTTGATTCATTATTATTATGTTAGGTAGAATATATAATGAAGTTGTTTTCTGTCTTTTTCATTAACTCTTCTGCGATATTATTAACTGTTCTGCAGTATTATTATGGTGACTTTTTGCATTTGTACCTTCTATCATTTGTTAAATGTTAGATATTAGTGTTAATGTTATTAAAACTGATATTTAAATATCTACATAATATATTATTAATGTATATATAAAGAAGGCTTTGTTAACGTTAGATATTAGTGTTAATGTTTCTAATCCTTTATTTACATCACACTTTATTCCAGTGATATTATTATGATGACCTTTTTAAATTTTTTCCTTATATCGTTTGTTAAATATTAAATAATGACGTTAATGTTATTAATAGGGATATTTAAATATCTAAATAATATATTATTAATATATATATATAAAGACGACTTTGTTAAATGTAAAATATTAGCATTCATGTTATTAGTAAGGATATTTTAATATATAAAAAATATTATTAATATATATATATATATATAGGAGGCAAACATTGTCCAATAAATAATTAATAAAGTTTTATTAATTATTATTAATTGTCTTTATCTTCATTCAACTTTTTTCTGCGTTCAGAGATAGAAAGAAATGCCAAAAGATGTAAAAAGTATGTTGAATCTTCGTTCAACTGTTTTGTGGGTTCAGAGATGGATAAAAGTGCCAAAAGATGTAAAAAGTATTATGAAATGCCAGAGAATGAAAAAAAGGAACTCCTAATGACCTTTTTAAATTTTTGCCTTCTATTGTTTGTTAAATGTTAAATATTGGCGTTAATGTTATTAATAGGGATATTTAAATATCTAAATAATATATATATATATATATTTGCCCCTAAGGCCAATTTTGTCAATTTCCCATTCAATGGACAGTTATTAATTGTAATTTGGTTTTCAAATATATTACTGGTTAAGTTACGTAATTTGATCCA
>JANZXR010000172.1:3784799-3814970 GCA_027575705.1 Erythroxylum echinodendron
TAATAATAATAATAATAATAATAATAATAATAATAATAATAATAATAATAATAATAATAATAATAATAATAAAATGAATCAATTTTTTAATTTAGTTTAATAAATTAATAATAACATAATTAAAATTAAAAAAATAAAAAACTCCTATAATTTTGGGGTTTAATTTTTAGTAACTTGAGTTAAGTCTCTCAACTTAATTAATCGTTTATCAGATATTTTTATCGGTCGTTTCAAAGAATCAATTGAACAGAAGTTTGAAAGCCACTAAAAATCATCTCATCGTCTATTTACCAAACGCTGTGGGACTGAGGATACACCACAAATATGCGAAGATGTTATCAGCTGAAGCATGCAATGGATAAAAGCACAAAATAACAACAGGGCATGGACTTGTATAGTAGCGATGGCTTACCTGGTTAGGGGCATATGGGAAGAGAGAAACAGAAGGATCTTCTCAGAGAGAGCCTTGCCTCGCTCATCCCTTATGGATGCATCAGGATGCATATCAGAGCAATTTTGGAAGGTATAGAACTGGACAGAGAGATGAAACAAGTGTGGAGATTATCATAAATCAAAACAATCTTGACAGAATCAAACACTATTTTAAGAGAAGCGGATGAGAGTTACGTAGAGGAGTTTCATGCAACGAGCCCTCACAGGATGGCGGGTTCTTCAAGTTAAAAAAGTAGATCTTCCATACGAGGAGCGATGATTAAGGCAAGAGGAGGAAGACAGATGTAAATAAGCAAAATTTTCCTTCTCGAATTGGTGGAGATGCAACGTTACCGCATTGAAGATCCATGGTAGACCCAGATCACACAATCCCCAATTAGGTAAATTCTGGAAGCTTCGACGAGTACTGGGGGGTCTTTTACCCTTTTACTGTAAAGAACGTTGTCGTATCTTTCTTAGCTTGGTGAATGAGAGAAGCTTGTAACGTTGTCGTTTTTTCTTCTTGTATTTATGTGTTGAAAGGAAGTTTAGACTCCAATACCCACGTTACTTGTTCTAACTATTTACTAATGAAAACATCATTTAAAAAAGAAATGCTTGCACCTTATTCTAAGGATAATTGCCTTTTTAATTTGACTTTCGTAAAAAATACACAATAATTACTTTACTTTATATATTCTAAAAATAGTAAATTTTCTTTTTTATAGTAAAAAGAAATTCATAAGCTTAAAGTTAATTCCCAATAATTAACTTTATGAAACCTTTTAAACTTTAGATCCGTGTAACTTTTAGTCAATTTTTTTAAACATTGTTACTTCCGTGTGGATTTGATTGAACGACTAAATTAAAAAGATGAAATAAACTTTGATATAAAAGTGAAAAAAAAACTGATGATCGTCGTTATTTCTTCAGAAACTACATCAACCCAGGAGAGATTATTGACATAGCAAGCACGCTGATCAACTTACAACAAAAAAATGTCTTTTTATTGTACTTTTGCCGACACAGAAACTTGTATTTTAAGAGTTATTTGATCCTAGCTGAAATCAATTGCATCTTGTTCTAACACACACCTTCAGGTTCTGGCATATATCTCTCGTTACCCCAAAACGGAACAGTCTTGTCGGATGTTGCCGTTCTTGCCTGTCTTGACTCCGACTCGTCCCAATTTGGTCATAGCAGTGACAAAGGCTTTTTGAAACGCCGATGAGCTACTGGCCCATGTGTTGACGGTCGATCTGGACCTTGAGTCAGTGAAGAGAACCTGGTCCGAGGTGAACAGCCCCATGCCCTGTTGTAGGTTCTTGTAGTAGACGTTATCGAAAGCTCTGGGCGTGATGGGGTCCATGTTGATTGCTATTCTCGGGTCTACATTCTTGGGGCACATTTGCTGTAGTTGGGTTGCGTATGTCTTGTTCAGAGAAGGGTCGACCTTAGTTTGAGGGCTGAAGCTGTATATTCTGTTGGAGAACCTGCTGCAATGAGAGAATCCTACGCTGTGTGCGGCTGCGAAACGTAGAAAAATTAAGAACAGTGTCGAATTTTTTTGTGATTGATGTAAAATATGATTTGGTTTTGTCGTGTACCTGAGAGAGCGATCATGTCTGTCTGAGAGAGCTTATTAGCAGCGAACAAAGAGTTGAGCTGATTCAAGTTGAAATTTGGCTGAGGCAACTTTCCATTGACACTGGAGGCTCTGGAGCTTAGACCATCCAATCTCCCCAGTTCAACAGCATATGAAGGCCCACCAGCCTGTGAAAAATCAAATAATGCTACCCTTTGAACATGACTTGGGAAAAGTGTGAACTAACATTATTGCATACTAACCAGAGCAATCGCATCCCTTGCCGCCATGGCAAGTATATCAGCACAAGAGACCTTGTTTCTGCAACGTGGTACAGCATCAACCGCTGCTTTGGCTTTAATCACGGTGTCAAATCCATCTCCGGCAAGGGACAGATTATCGGGGTGGTCCTTCTCCGCCTTGTTGGTTGCGGTTGATGCAACTATAACGGAAGCATCACAACCCTGTTCGTGTAATCAACAAACACAAGACTTCAACTCCCTTCAGTTATCTATTCTGCCAATCTGAAAAAAGATTGAACATTATTTAAATTAAACATTACCTGGACGAAGCAATCATGGAAAAACAAGCGAATGGTTGCCGGAACAGTGACAAAAGTTTGTTGAAATTTCTTCTGCACCGCACCTCTGACGATGCTTTCCACGTTCGGACAAATGCTGGCATAATAGTTTTGTTTGAGTTGCGCTGATATGGTATTTGGAAAGAGGCACAAACTAAAAGCTAGTGACAAGACAAGCAGGACATTGAACCGTCCCATGTTTATGATTATCAAAAGACCGATCAAAGAAGCTTTAGATTTGCTTATGGATCAAAGAAGCTTTAGATTTTGCTTTACTGAGAACAATTATAGTTTGGTGTATGTATATATACACAAAGAAGGAAGTGGCCTAACGTAAAGCCAGTTGAATTAGAATCATGCTGCCAGCGAGAAAATCGTAATTTAATGACATTGATGCCAAGTTTGAAAGAGACTTTCGATGATGTTTCGGGCTGTTACGTAGATTATTGGCCGCCTTCGTTTGATTCTAACTGCTCCCGTCGTTTGTACGCACATTCGACTCTGTTATTGAGTTGGAACTGTCTGTTTGGTTCCTGGGAAATGTGGTCCAAATAATCTGAAGATACTCGGAAAAAATAGTACAGGGTAGGAGCTAACACGGGACACCAACTTGGACGTAGCATGCAAGTTAAGGCTGCTTTACTGTGGGCTTCGAGACTGAGATTATTGTGCCAGCCATTACCGATTTCTGTGTTAACAAGTGGAAAGCAGTGGGTATTAGTCAACATGACTAGCAAGGGGGTTAATCAATCATTCACAAACTTGCATATGATTATAAATTTTCACATAGGAAAAGCTCCATGTCTACTGGTAGAGTGCACCTAATCGGAATTATTCCTGATAAATAAAGATTGGCCTCTTTGTGTGGTACGATACGCATGGCCTTATACAAATAGAATCTGTTCAAGATACAAAGAAAGCTATTTTATAAAGCGGATCAAAGGGGTTATTCATAGCATGTTACATGTGCTAGAAGCCACCTAAAATGTCCATGTGTCCTTGATAAATGTTTGGGTATTAGAACAGATCAGGAATACTCTCTATAAAAGTATAAAGATTAACTGGGACATGGTTGTTGATAATGATATATATTGTTTTTATGACAAATAGTTACCCGATGCTTTAGTCAGCTCGAACGGTCCTCCTTAAACGAACGTGAAGAAGACTGTAAACCATCCATACACAATATCATCACAACGAAGACTTTTGCTCTGAAGTGTAAATACATGTTTTAATGGCCAATAATTAATGATTAAACATAAGATGTAGAAAAGGGCGTGATTAGCATTACGTGGATAACTTAATAAATTACATTTGTGATAATTTATAAAAATAACTCATACTTTATTTTGTTTTATCAATTATTTAAAACTATCTTTATCATTAGAATCTTCCTGTATTTTCTTCCTCCGGTAAATTGGCAACGACTTTTGTAAACTCTGATTAGATGTCAATTATAAGTAGTATGATTGCATGTTATGTCATTATTTGATGATTAAAACTTTGTACCTTTGACCTGTTTAATCTGATTAATTGAACCAACTTGGACACAACTGGCAATGAAAGTTGAAGCTATTTGTTATTTTAACTCTGAGACTTGTCTTTCTAATTTATCTTATGCAATTCCCTTCTTGTTGAATAATCGATCATTGATAAGCAACTTGAAGAACCCTATTCCAATTGGCTTTTCTTTCTTAATTTGGTTATTAGTTAATGTATCTCATAATAGTAATATACAATAACTTCATTATTGAGAACTATTCCAGGAACCAAATATGTAATTACGATGATTGTTGACGTAAGAACCCATTAGGCACGATCGGAATATATCCGAAGAAAATGACCTTTTTCAGACATGTGGCTACCATACAAAACCCCCGCAAGGTTACCATTCAACGTTGCTGGCAATTGTAAGGAAGTGGATCGAAGTAAGGACACAGACGGCTTCATAGTCCTGTAGGTTATACCCCAGACATGATTGTCGTGTACCGTCGGGTTCTTGCCACGGGACCCATCACACATGATGCACTGACTCCAAGGGAATTCGTAAGTGCATACACTCGAAGTAAGGTAGTATCACTCGCATAGGAGAAGGGTCATTTGATAAGAGGAAGGCACAACCATAGTTGAAAGTTGAGGTATACATTTCTCTAGACAGAGATCTAAATGGTTGAATAAAAGGTAATTTGATTTAATATTTTAAATTGAGAGGTAAATCATGAATCATGTCACAAATTTCTTTATGAATAATATATACCATGACCTATTAAAATGTATATTTTGATTTTTCATTGTTAATAATGTTAGTGACATAATTAAATATATTAAATTAATTTGTAATAGCATTGATATATGTATGAATTCTTTCATTAATAGCATTGATATATGTATGTATAATATTATAAATAAAAATTTTAATATATTTAATAACTTATATCGAAAAAGAAAATTAGTGGGCAAAAATTTCTTAAAATTTATAAATTCGAGTCTCGCATCTTTAAGAAAATTATCTAAAAATTCACTCATATATTTTATATTAATAAATAAGATTATAAAAACGGAAAAGCCTCTTTATTATGTGAGGATAACGTTGTGTATAATTAGACCTCTCCTAATCTAACAACTCAACGAGATTTCAATTAGATGTTGATGATGATGATGAAATAAGGTTATAAAAATTTTATAATTGATTAGTGAATCTTTATTATTTTATTAAGGAAAACAAAATGATTGAGCCTAATTGGTATCTTTAACGTGTTTGAGTTGCTTTTCTTAAAAATTTATGCAAACTCTTTACATAAATAAAAAGGTGTGAATGTCTCCCCCTACCTAAAAAATTTGATGTATTGATTAAAAATCTTTAAAAGTCAAAATGTACTTGTGATCAAGCTATCATACATGGGATGCGGCCTCAAAGTGACTCAGCCTGTCAGCCATTGGCTTTTGATTAATGATTGACCAATGAATTCGTCAATCACAAATCACTGGAGTCTTCTCTTTCCCCTTAGTGGAGAAGCTTAACTTCCCAATCGGGCCATCGACTTTTCATCTCTAACATGTGGGGTTAATCATTAACGTAGACTTAGGTTCTGTTTGGTTACGAGTTTAGGAATGAAATGAAGTCGCACGTAACATACTTTTATCATTTGGTTGAAAGTTTTATAATAGAATAGAATGGAACAGAATGAGATAGAAGTGAAGAGTTTCATGTTACGTTTCATTCCATCCCAAACAATAAAAATAAAAAACTTCCATTTTAGAGAGTTTAGGATGGAATGTAAACTAATAAATATATACTACCTAACATACTCTCAATAATTTTTCTTAATACCAATTATTTCTTCTAACCTTAACCCTCTCATATATAATTAATAATATTTTTATATTAATTCTCTTTATAATAATATTTTTATATTATTAATAAAATTGTATATAATTAATAATAAATAAAAAAATTTAATAAAATTTTTATTAATAAAAATAGAAAATATATGAAAAATTATTCTTTAATTATTTGTATATGATTCTATATAAATGAAAATATAGATAAATACTTTTTCAATATAAATCACGTATAATAGAATAAAATTTATTAAATAATTAATAATAATATTTTTATATAATTAAGAATAAATGGTATATAATTAATAATAAAATAGTAAAAATTTTATTATTTTAAAATATAAAATATATACAAAAAATTATTTGTTACAATTGTGCGTAATTTTTCAATTGGACATGATTTCTGTTTTAAAATTATAAAGTTAAACCTCTTGCAACAACTATTTTAGTATCAGGAATATAATAGTAATTTATTATATATTACATTAAATTCTATCCATCTTCCAAATAATATTTTACTACGTTATATTATGACCCTTTCTTTCCTCCCAAATAACTTTTCACTATATTACATTCCATTCTATTATAAATTGGCCCTTATTAAAGTAGAGGCAATAGATCTATCCTTTGAGATATTTTTTTTAAAATTCTAATGAATAACTTTCTTTATTAAATAAGGGTTTTCCCCACTTTTCAAAGATTTCATCGGGAAACTTGTACGCGCTACTTCTGTGTGGTCTGCTTTCGGGCTTATGCTTAGTTTTAATTCGGGCTGGATTGCTAGGCCCACAGAGTATATTCATGTGTACTAAATCTTCAGTTCAATATGGACTCTCTAGGCTTTTGTCTCATTCGTGATGCTCCCAAGGTAAGATACGTACTCACATATTTATATTATAATCTATTTTAATAAGAATAATATTATTATCGAATTAAAAACATTTATACAAAATTTACATGAGATTTTTTTTTAAATAATCGAAAGACCACCATCCTCATTACTTGAATCATATAGGCCTGAAGTTTAGTTTGTGGACAACCAACAATTGGACTATCCTCTTGTCTTCGTTATTTTTGTAGTAGTTGTGATTTTATTAGTAAAATTATTAAAATAGCTTATGTTAATAAAAATAATATAAATATAAATTTTAATATTGCAAATAAATTTTTTAAAAATATGTTTTCAATGTATTTTCTAGTCCCTTTTTATTTTCTCTCTTGAGCAAGAACAATTTACCAAAATTTTGTTTAAATTAGACAAACTTGATGATAAAAAAAAGAAATTGAATTCTATTCATCTGATAATTGTTGTATTAAAGCTTACTCAGTACAGATCGTTGCCTATAACACAACATTCATGTTATATCATTAATACATAACGGCGGCGGAATCATACTTGAATCTATTGTTGTGAATCACTAAATTGAATTGAAAGTTCAGAATATAATCTTCTAAGTTAGTACATTGACTCCTATTTTGTGATTTTAGCTAACGAAGGGGATGCTAAGAGAAACCTAATAGCTACACATATAACTTGGAGACCATAATCATATTTTGTAGAGATAAACCCCTAAACTTAATGTGCTTACAATTTTTAACTTGGTCATTCATCAAATAAGAAATTTTTATTGTGATTTCTACATATATAAAATCGACTCATACCATATTAAATGGTTTAAATTCAAAGATTAATTAAATCACTTTAATTGAGCTCAACCTTAACAATAGTGCATAATATGCAATATTCTCATAATATACATATAAGCTCACCAATAAATAGGTTTATTCCAATAATCTCCCACTTATGCTCTATGTAGGTGAAACCTTAATAATTTTATATTATGCCAAAATCATTATGAGGGCAAATATGCTATCACCATGGGCATATAGAATAACCTCATCCATCATATATACTAACAAGGGATCAAAGCGGTTTCCATTACATTGAGTATAACTAAATCCATCAATAGTCACATATTCTAGTATAGATGAATGACATGGGTCAGTAATGGATATGAGTATGAAAATTTCATGTAATGTGATCTTAATATGACTATTTCCAACTAGTCATTCTTTAAAACTTAATCTCTAAACTTTATTCCTTATGAGAACAAGCTAAAAAATACATTCAATATAGAAATGAAATTGTTAACTTTCTTACTGCAGTATTAACTATAAAACAACCATATGGTGTGTCTTTATCTGAAAAATATTCAGGATACAAACTTCAACTAAGTTGTAACATCCTCAAAAGATACTACACCTATATGGACATTGTAATTATGAAAGGTCTTGGGTGGTAATTCCTTAGTGAGCGAACCTACAACCATGAAGTTTGTCCTAATATGCTTAATAGACACTTGAACACTCTAAACTCTTTCTTTAACCTTCAGAAACTTCATATTTATATGCTTAGACTTTGTCGAGCTCCTGCTACTGTTGTAATACAAGACCATTAAATTATTATCACCAAGTTTCTTAAGTAGCTTATTAATGTCATATAGAATTTGTAGCCTCATGATAAAATTTTATGGCCATATCCCACGATTAGACACTTCATAACATACTATAAACTTCACTGTTATGGTAGAAGAGACTATGAGTGTTTTCTTAGCACTCTTTTAGAAAATAGCCCCTCTAACTAACAAATAAATATAGCCTGAAGTATTTTCCTACTATCTAGATATCTAGCAAAATCAAAATTAAAATACCTAATAATCTTAAGCTAATCCGATCTCTTATATGTGTGCGCATAGTTTTTAGTTTTATGTAGATATCTTATGACTCTTTTGGTTATTGCCTAATGGTCTAGCTTAGGATCGCTAAAATATCTACTTTGCATCCTACCAACGTATGCAATATCTAGACACTTGAGCATACATAAGACTCCCTATTGTTGATGTATAAGGAATCGTTTGCATATCTTTAGGCTCAAATTCATCCTTTCAACACTTACTAAGACTAAATTTGTTCGCTTTAAATAGAAAGGTATCACTTAATTTATAGTTTTGTATCCTAAATCTCTTAGGAACCTTCTCCATGTAGCCTGTTGTGATAATCCAAGAATATTATGACTATGAACTCGATGTAGGTGTCACCAAGATGTCTGTTCTTAAAATTTTGAGATATAAATCTCTTAGTTTTGTGCAATAATACTACATCATTACAGACAAGTTGTACATCATTGACATATAAAACTAGAAAAAATATATTTGCTCCTGTTAAACTTGTGGTATACATAGTCATCTACCATATTCATCTTAAAACCAAATTAGATGACAACTTGATGAAACTTGTAATACTATTGACAAGAACCTTGTTTGAGTCTATAAATGGATTTCTTTAATTTACGAACCATTTTCTTTAGGTTCCTAACACAAAGTTTGATGGTTGCACCATATAAATCATCTTATTAATGTCGCCATTGAGAAATGGAGTTTTAATATCCCTCTGATGTAACTTAAGAACAAAGTGTGTTACTAATTCCATAAAGATTCTAAAAGTTTGAAGAAACTGGAAAGAAAGTCTCTTTTTAATCTGTTCCTTCCTTCACAGTGAAGCCTTTAGTAACTAGACGTGCCTTATATCTTTTCACTTTACCCTTAGAATTCCTCTTAATCTTAAATACCCATTTGTAACTAATGGGTTTTACACATTCAGGTAATGGGATAAGATCCCAAACATCATCGTCTTTTATCAACTTCATTTCCTTATTCATGACTTCAATCCACTTTTGAGAAGTAGAACTTTATATGACTTGACAGAAGTTAACTAGATCATCTTTCACCATCCCACTGTCATACTCATGTTCTTGAATATATACAACATAATCATTCAAAATTGTACTGTTTCTCTCTCAAGTGGATCTCCTTAGTGGTATTGGTTCTTAAGGTTGTTGAGTTTGGACTTTTGGAATAACTTCTTAAATTTGTATGGGAAGAACATTGTCTTGATTTGAAGTTGCTTCTTGACTAATATCAATAATAGCTTGAGGAATAATAACACTTTCCTCCTCTAGGATAAAGTCTTTGACCATTCTAAGATACCCTAGCAAATGGCCCAAATATGTCTTTATGTATTAGTTCCAAGACGTATGTATATCTGCTAATATCTAATCTCTTTTAGTTTATCTATTTCCCTTTTATACAATATCACATACATGTAAATTTGTAAAATCAAGGGGACCAATAACTCCATTAAACGCAAGCCTTTCAATTCTCTTTTTAGAGATATAAACGTTTGTGCCATTCAGAAGAAGAATTCTCATTGGCTAATTTTCTTTCAATATCTTGTGCACTATTATGTAAAGATTCATTGTATGGAGTAATAGTATCAAGTACATAAAGGTTATCGTTTACCATCAAGGAACATATACCAATAAGATTCGAATTTTGAAAAAGACTAAATTTCTTATTTCTAAATAAGTATGAGTAACCAAATTTATCTGAAGCAAAAATAGAAACCAAAATTTATCTAAAAAAACGGTGCAATAAAAGTCTCTTTCAAATCCAAATGAAATCCAATTCCTAACAATAACTGAGATGTCCTTATTACTTCCACTCTCACTTACTTACCATTGCCTGCAAAGATGTATCTTTCACCATCACTTGGCTTTCGGCAACTCAAGCAACCTTATTTAGATACATTTACGTGAATTATAGCACCAAAATCTATCCACCAAGTGTGTCTAGGAAATGAAGCTAAATTAACCTCAAAACAAATTAAAGCAAGAAACATATCTTTCTTTACAGGTCAAGCATGATATTGCAGCCTGCACCTTTACAAATAACTTTCTTACTCTTCTTTCTTTTCTTTGCTTTATCTTTGGATGTTGTGGCCAAGTGAGCACTCTCAATCATTTCTTGCTTTATCCTATCTTCTTCTTACACACAATAAGAAATGAGCTTAATGAGAGATCATATGTCCTTTTGACAGTTATAGCTCACCTTGAATTGACTGAATTGTGCAAGAAGAGATATCAAAACTAAATGCACAAGTAAATCTTCAGATAGTTCTAACTTAACTAGTTTTAAAGTAAGACGAGACATTTCTATAATGTACTCCCTTATGATTTCTTTTCCCTTATACTTCTTTGATAAGATGTCTGATAAGAGTGTAATAGTTTTCACCTTTTCTATTTTGGCAAACCTTTTTTCGATTTAAGTAAAGAAACCCTTAATCGTAATAGCCTTCTTAGACATAATGCCCCTAAATGCTTTTAGAATGGCATTCATACGATCATAATGTTCCCACTTCTTCCTTTTTTGGTTGGGAGTACCAGTAGTTGCAAGAATAGTAGGACATTCTATCCTTAAAGTAAGGTCCAGATCCATAACCCCAAGAACAATCATGACATTTTCCTGCCATATCTTAAAACTTGCACCATTGAGTACGAGAATTGAATTGATGTTAGCAGAAATATTAGCTGCAGAAGAATAAACTGGATCACAAATAAAACATGCTCAAATTAGAAACTTATCAATACTCAATCAAATTTTAATTCAAAAAATGGTAGAACTTCATAGCAAGATACTGAGTAAGACAATAATATTTAGTCATTAGATCGAAATATTAACTTGTAAGTGGCACTTTTAGTGTAATAATCAAATATTGACAATAAATCATGTCTAATAATAAGCCTTCTTTGAACCGATTTATTATTCACATGAAGAACCTGATACTTGTCACATATTTATTCCGCAGGTGTTCTTATAGTTTGGCCAAACACTAACCTTACTTTGGGTCGATTAAGATTCACGTGAACAATATACACATAGACCAATTAATGTTCTAATAGAAATTAATCTACACAAGAGATGTGACTTTATTATGTTGCTTCAAATAAGTCATTCTAGAACACCAATAAAAAAATATCAAACTAAAATGTGATTTTGAAACATAAAAATGAGTATTTCGTAGTCCTTAATTATATGGTCATGCATGGTCCTTATACTAATTATATAAAAATTTCAGAATAATTAACATCCTAAACAAAATTGAAAATTTTAAATTATATTTATATGTTCAATTAAACAATACTGAATCAATTGATACAGATATATGTTAGCCGTGTCCTTGCTTATGGTTGTAATCCATACATCAATCACATTTGCAGTTCTTTACACATTTTAAAAAAAATGCCATATCAACGTGCAGACCAGAAGCATGTTTGATCTATTAAGAATTCCGGATTTTCCCATTTATTAATAATTTTGTCCTTTTCCCATTATTTAAAGACTGCATATATAGGTACTCATTGACATTTTACAAGTATATATATATTAGTAAGCCATCACAAACCTGGAATGACATGCCTACTGCTACTAACTTTAAGGTCATTAACCGATCTGTGGACAGCTAAATCGAGCCAGAGCAATTTTTTGATCAACAAATTTTGAATTGCAGATAGAAGATTATAACTATTCATTATAAAAAACAGACAATCTTAAGTTCTTAATGATTCAACATGAGTAGGTTTTGATAATACTTGTTGAATTAAACCTTAATTGGTTTAAATTATTGCCTATAGTGCAAATACGTATATTAAATCATCTAAATATAAAAGCGAAAGTATATCTGAATTTGTTTTAGTGAATCGTTGGGTGAAACAGTTAGATTATGATCTTTCAAGTTGATACCTCAATTCCTATTTTATGATTTTCGCTAGTGATGGGAATGTTAAGAAAAATCTAATAGTTAGACACGTAACTTGGGGACTATAATCATGTTTTATAGAGGTAAATCCTAAAGCCAATGTGTTTATAATTTTTAGTTAGACTTATCATTAAATAAGAAATTGTTATTCCGGTCTCTACACATATAAAACTTTTAATTAAATCACTTTAATTGGGTTTAGCTTTAACAATAGCTCATAATATGCCATATTCTCATAATATATATATAAGATCACAAATTAATTGGAATTTATTCCAACTATAACAATTATGAATAATTAATTCTTAATCAAATATAAATTGCCTTTATAAGAAAGTAGATCTATGAGATAAATCACAACCACGAATTCTATTGAAATCAGTCTAATGGTCAAGTTGCCACAGTTCTCTAGTTCAGTAACTTCAATTCAATATAAACTAAACTGCAAAAGTAAGAAAATAATAAGGTTAAATTATTTTTATTGTCTAACTGAATTTAATTTATTGAATTTCTTGAAAATAATTATTGCCTATATGTTCAAACAAAAATAAACAACGTACTTAAAGAGATTAATGACATCCAACAGCTATCCAAATTGATAAATTAGCAAACTTTTTGTCGTTTTGACTTGAAAACGGAAAGAATAAAAGGCATTCAGTGAACAAAGTTCGTTTCTGGGGATTGAGGAACTTTCATCGAATCGAATATAGAGAAAGGATTAGATCCTACAAGGTTTGGACCAGACAACGACAGATTCAAAATTCATCCCCCATTATTCGCTGAATTTAAGTTTTCTGGCATCTACATGCATCGGTGTTGGCCCTACCAACGTAGAATCTAACGTTCATGTTCAATTATATCTTTTTATTTTTTTCAGTTTCATGTAAGTGTAATAGGACACGACCATTATCATCAGCTCTGAGAGAGATATGTGGCTAAGGTGGAACATGACAGAAAGCGGTGGATAGAGACAAGAAAATCGGCAAGAATGATCTTGCTCACAAAGTCTCTCCAAAAAGTGGTATCCACATCAAGTCATCAACCTCTCTAGGACTAATTAGTGTCCAAAAGCATGAAGTGGTCTCAGAGACATGTTAATATACTTCTCTGAAATACGATTCGTAATGTCAATCACCTCATAAATGATACCGTGACATTCTTGTCCACGTCTTTTCTTGTGGACTATGTTCTTCGAGTCTGAAGACTCTGAACAAGTGATAAGATTCTCCAGGAATTTTTTTTGTAAGAACTTCCCACTTATTACGTAAATACTACATGTCGATACCTGACAACAGTATAGCTTTACATGTCAAGCTGAAGATGCATACGTATCGTTTTTCCTTTTCCTTTTTTCTACAAATTTAAATAAACGTTAGATGACTCGGCTAATTTCTTTATATTTTAATTTATTTCTTTAAATTAATAAAAATGAGATATTCACATTATATTCAAGGAACTTAAGAAAAGACACAACAAAGCAATTTTTACTTCAAAATATTGCATTTCCCTTATGTTTTACATAAGATCATGGACTTGTTATGGAACTCCCACCACAAATATTTACCCTATATCAAGAAACTAATTGTGGGTATATAATGTTAAATTACTACATTTCACCAGAGAAGGTGAACAACTTCGAAATCTATGATTTTGCAACAATGGCGGACATATCTAAATAATTAGTTAGTGAAAAGAAAGTGCATCGTGACATGCTTTCCAAAACAGCTTATAGATGCATATTATGTCGTCCAATATGGAAGGTGCTATGGGGAAACATAGCATAACGTGTTTGTCCACTAACTTCAACGACCTTACATTAATAACTTCTCCAACATAATAAACAAATCGTACTCATTAACATTATCAAGATTTGAGATTCCACTAGCCACCGTCAACATTATTATTTTTTGTAACGTGACCCTAATTAAATGCGACCAAATCGACATTCCCTTTGTCTTTGTGTTTTATTGTTTAGCTTAAGATCAGGTCTATCCTTGGCTAAAGGCAAGAAAGACATTTGCTCAAAGCCTACTCTTAACTTGCCTATATTTTGTCTCATGTTTTTTATGAAGGCCTACACTTGACATTCATAAAGAATAAAAGAAATAAAATAATTTTTTTACTTTTGTTCAAAGCTTATAAGACGTTAGTAACGATCTGCTTACAATTGTATAGTTGAAAAAGGTTTTAGATTAATAAATCGTGACATGGAGATATTTAGGTGAGAGCTAACGTATGTGTAATTATTCGGCTTCAATACACTTGAAACCTGAAAATGGGCATCGAAAAGCCACAAACTTTGGCAGGACTTGTCGAGTTTTGAAGAGTAAACAACCATTACATGCATGAGTCAAAGTGAGTGAAAGTATGGTATAAGTGAGCTTAATCTAGTTCCTTGAAACCTGAAAATGGTCATTTCACAATATCGTTTATGGAAAGCTTCTAATAGATGACAATCTACTCATTTTTTCTTCTTCCTTCATCATCCATATTGTGAAACCTATACTGGAGCCCTTTACACTAAACACTGTCTCCATTTTTATCATACTTCATTACATTGGTCACGATATCAAGACAATGTGCTCCGATCTCTTAGAGATTTTCTCAAAGAGATAAATCATTTTCCTGATACACTGATTATTTCTTCCTTTATTGGACCTTTTCCAGGTGAATTTGTTCCTGGTGAGCCAAGAGAATTGGATGTTAACATACCAGGTCCCAATAGCCCTCAACATGACATAGAAGAATCAGTCTTAAACCTTGCAGGACCTTCTAAGCCTCTCGACTTAGTCTTGTAGGATGCTAAAAACCTTAATGATGATAATTACAATCCTAATGAAGATGAGTTAAATCAATGCTTGCACAAACTTCACACATGTGAGCTTAATCACAGTAAGCGACAAAAGACATATCAAAATAATACTGATAGCTCAAGTAATCTAGACTCTCCATCCAATTTGCAATCATGGCATGAACCAATACGTGAAAAATAATGCATTGGATTCAATGGGACTTGTCTTTTTAGGTGTTTTCCTTTTCGAGTCTTTTGATGAAAGAGAATCTTTGTGGCCCACAAATCACTATACAAGATTCCTTCTTATCATCATATTGTTTGCCTTTTAGAAATTTGTTTACTTTTTCAGAGTATTTTTGTTAAAGGTGTGACGATTGTACTTAAAGTTGTAATCAATGTGTCTCTTGAGAGTTTTACTTTCATGCTCTTGCTTTGCCTATAAAAGTAAGGTTTCTCCTTTATTATAAATACGACTAGATTTGAAGAAGTTTGATTTCAATGAATATAAGTTTGAGTGTTTTCCATTCTCTCTAAGTTCTCCCTCTCCTGAAAGCTTAATTCTTGAGTAATGTTACTATCTTTTATTATACAAAAACAAGTATCCTCCACACTCGCCTCTTTTTAGGATCTTGTATATCAGAAAGTCTAAGACGGTCTATGATTGCATAAAACAATTCCGCTGTGAGATTAGAGCTTAACGGGAAAGGAATGTATATACTGTTGCGACTATTGTTTCAAAAGGGGAAAAAGAATTGTGAGGGTGTAAGATTCCTAATAGGAAAGTTGAGAGTTGTGCACCCGTAGAGAGAAGGGCTTTGTATCTTGGTCATCATACCTGGAACTTACTGATAATCATAAGGTTCCCATGTTGTTCCATAATAGTCTACCAGACATTACAGTAGTTTATAATCTGACTTTAGTTAGTCGATAGTCTGGCCAAAGGTGTTGCTTTAGTTAGTTGGTTGTTGTATTTTCCTTGTGTGCGCTTCGGGGATTGCAGTGTGGTAGTTGTATAAGTGATTTGGTGCTCACTCCCCTTACAGGATCCTTGTGGGTGGCTAAGTGGTATCATAGTCACCAAGTTTTGGCTTGGGTCGTCCCACGTCGTAAGTACAAATCCCACTCATGCAATTTGGGAATGGAACTTGTAGGCTTGTGTCAGAGTTGCGTAAGTGGAGCGTGGTGGTTATGTAAGTGATTTGGTACTCACTCCCGTTAAAGGATCCTTTTGGGGGAGATTAGTGCAACGAATACGTGACAAATAATGCATTGGATTCCATAAGATTCAACTTTTTAAGAGTTTGTTGCTTTTATTGATTGGTTGAGTACTGGCTGTGTATTTAAAAATACTGAAGAGGATGAGCCATATATTATTTTAGACTATGCAGATTGCATAGCTTCTATGCGTTGCACAATTCCTTGTATCCGAAGCTTTTATCTGTCAGATCACTGTACGTTAGCATGACCAATTTTGAAAAGTGTGAAAGAGTATTTTTACTGTTGTTTAGAAGTTAGAGCTAGCAGTTAGCACACATTAACATCCGTATGCTTTTCGATAATTCCAATTGACATTTGAATTTCAGTTACTTTTTTGGAAAAATAGTATGGCTTAGTAAATAAAATTAATATTTTTTCCTGTTTACATTGAATATAAGTAAAAAAGAAAAAGAGGATATTTTCAATTAACATATTTTTAGAGGAAAATTGTGTCTATTTTATTTATTATCTACCTATAAAGATTTACTAATGTCAATCTTAAATAGAAATGTTTTAAAAACCAAACCTGTTCAGTTAGTTTAATAGTAAAAATTTTGAATTTGTTAAAATTTTCAGTTCGATTTTTAAGTTTTCGTTTTGATTTAGTTTATAAATCTTTATTGCTAAAAACTGATTAGTTAATTAATTAGTTAGTTAGTTTTTACAAATTAATCAATTTTTATTAACTATAATAAATTGATTAATTTTAATTTAACAGCCTCTATTTCAATTAAACTTAAAATTTTCAATAACAAAGGATAATTTTCTTCAGTTATTTTTCAAATTTTTTAATTTTATTCAATCTTTATCAGATTTTATGACAGTCTAATACCGGTTGAACCTTTTAAATTCTAAATTTCTCGTCTTACCGATTTAACTTTCGTTCTAGTTTTTAAAACATTGTTAAATAGCAATGTTAAAGGTAATTGTAATATGAAGCCGATTCCGGATGGACACCTTCCAAAAGGAGTAAAGAAAAACCTATAGAAGACATTAAAGAAAAGGTAGAGATTTGGTCAATCTAAACTGCCTTCATGACCATTAAGTACCATCATCTACCTCGTATTATCTTTAAATTAATGTATAATTAATCATTTTAAGGACCCATATTTACACAAATTATGTCACGATCAAGAAGACAACATTACTTTAGTCCTGAGTGAGAACATTATTCACTATAGAACCTATCAATGATTTGAACTGGATATTAGAAGATTCATTCGTACATGGAGCAATAAAATTAAGCTTAAGGTAATGATTTAAATTGTAAATACTCAATTTGAAATTTTGGGGAGTTTATGGTTTGCTTTCTAAAATTTTATGTTTTATTAAATAATTTATTTAAAATATATAATTTATAAATTACACGTATAATTTATTAAATACATTTTAAAAATAATAAATATTCATCAAATAAAATTTAAATTGCTCTTTACGCTCATTTTTATTATAAATTTATTTTTGTATTTACAATAATAATAATAATAATAATAACAACAACAATACTCAATATAAATTTCACTATTCTATAATTTATTTAATAATACGCACTTTTATTTTGACCAGTAGAATTATTTTTGTATTTATTATACTTAATTATTAATTTAAACGAATGTTAACTTATTTTAGTTTTATATTTTAGAAAGGGAGAGTAAGACTCATAATATATTATTAAATTTTATATCTTTAAAAGATATATATATATAATATAAAGCTATAATTCGCTTGAAGATTTTTATGTTTGTGTCTGAAGTAGATATGTCTGAGTTTGCTACTTCAAAAAGTGGGGCCAATCCACAGGCTAAATCCCCGCATGGTTCAGCCTTCTTCAGCAACCCCAACGGACCCACATCCCATACGACTGCACCTCCTCTCGCCGGCAACGCGTGCTTCCATGTCACTCTCCTTCTTTGCCCTTTTTACTTTCTAGTTCTAAACCGTAGTGACTTCATTATTTTAGATTCTTTGAAACTCGGGATTGATAGCGAAAGATAGAGATTTGGGCAGTTTTTATCTACACATAAACCCCACATTGCATGTGAATGCTATCATTTTTCTCGATAAGCACGAGCAAATTCTACTTAGTTTTCCTCCATTTGCAGTATCAAATTTTGTCTTTATGTGTGACACTGGACTCTTCTGTTTTTCCTTCTCCTTTAATCAAATCCATTTCTATAGACCCAACATAAAAGTGACAAATTGTTCCAGCAGTTCTTCTCCACCACAACATGAGATCTATACATTGATTATATGTATGCATTATTGTGCTCTTCAAGTCATCAATATATGAGAGTAGTGTAGAGTTATGCAAGTACATTTATATAATTTATATGCTAGCTTTGATGGGATTTCCCAACTTCCACACATTCACATGGCCAATTAAGGGCTACAATCATTGTGTTGGGTCTTCTTTTGTTTGTGATAATTAAAAAGTCTACCAACTCATGCCCACCTCGAATATACTAACATTTCTGCAAATGAGCCCCCCTTTTGATCCTTGAAGCTTATTTTATCAGATAATTCATGTTTCTGCAAATATTGGATTCGAGATCCTGTGGCCAGTCTTTGAGTTTTTGGACTGTTATGTAAGGTACCCACATAATGTACGGTGGAGATCTAATTGCCGGCGGGCCATTTGATGCCCCCTTCATAAGCTTCCCTGTTATCTAACTACTTACATATAATATTGGTATATATACATAATAGGGACAACTATTTGTTGGGGATATAGAATTCTTGGTTGCATGTGATTCACCTTAGCAGGCTAAGCTGTTCTTTTTGGTGATTGTCTGAAGCAATGTAGGGCCTTGCGATCCTCAGCTATTGTAAACATAAATATAATATCATCTGACTAATGTTTTATCATTCTATGTATGTGGTTACTGTTATAGTTTTCCCAAATATTTTTTATGCCTGCAATGCTGGACCTGTCTGGGGCATCTCTTTCACAAAACTTTAATAACATTGGCCAATGCACTGGGATTTGTTTGGCATGCCTCAAAACCCAGACGAAACACTACTTCGGTGTCTGTGTATGTGTATGTGTGTGAGAGAGAGAGAGAGAAATGGAGAAAGAATCTTAAATTCCTCTTCAGCTCATTTTCCATCTTTTGCAGTATATACGGACTGAGAATGAAAAGCAAAGGCCTTTCGAATAGATACAAAGCTGTGGCTGGTTGAAAGTTTCTTGTTGCAACAACAACGTGTAGTCCTGTTGGCCTTTTCCTGGAAAGAATTTGATTCTGCTCTGCTTCTTCTTGACCTTTAGAGCAAGCTTTTGATCTTCCCAGCTGTTGAAACTGTTTGAGGTCAGAAGGTAACCAAATATTGCGCCTTTCTTGCCTGCCTTTTTCCAATTCCAGGGATTCTGTGTAACGAAACTTGGAAGCACTGAAAGATAAAATATATTACACCAGTTTGATTCCGGTTTGTCGTTTTCATGTTATTGTCAATTATCAAGTTCTTGCCTTATGGCTGAGTGCTCTCTGAAGCATGTATTATAGCAATATCTCACCTGAGCATGTATTATTCTAGTTTCCTCACCATCTAATCATATTACTAATTCTATACAATCTGCCTACTTCCTGGAAGACCTATTAGATTGCTAATTCTGCCTTCAGATTCTTAATTAACGATACAGATAGATAAAAGAAGTATACTACTGATCATCAGTTTCTTCAAATTCATGTCCAACTACATATTTCCTCGAAAATCTCATGGATCTCTTCTTCTTTTTTTGGGTGTTTTAATTTTGAGGTTTTTAAACTGGAAGGTCATGTATCGGAATAAGGACCATAGGATATAAGATGACATATGAATCTGATGCTTCATGTTGGAAGATTTTTTGTGCCAGCAATTAAGATTGTGGTCGAGGGCAAGTGGATGCAGAAAAAACAAGCTAACAAGCAGACAAATTATACCGAGTAGTTGAGTGATGTTACAGATTGTGCATTTACGTTATTTTTCGATATTAATGCTATCCTTTTTCAGTACGTTTTCTAACTAAATCTCCTGTTCATTGAGCCAGAGGCCCCCCTTTAAATTGTTCCATTTCCCCTCGTTTTCCAGGTGGAAGGAGTCAGTTGCAGATAAATCTTGAAATATTATCCTGATGAAGTCCTGAGCACAAGTTCTTGTAATGGAAGGGGTCGTCGTTTACCAGTTCAATAAAAATCCGGTTCTATAGTGACTGGTATAACCACAGCTAACAATCCTTTTAATGGAGAAACTTCTTAAGCCTTACGATAAGGAATACATGAGGATGGCCATGCTGAAGCATGAAGAAACGTTCAAGGAGCAGGTAATTTTTTTCCAAGTTTTTGTTTTTGGTCCTAGTCTCGACTCTGAATTAGTAATTATAAGCCTGAAAATGCTGTTGCAGGTATACGAACTTCACCGATTATATCAAGTACAGAAGGTACTTATGAGACGAACTGAAAGCAATTATAGTCCTGGTTCAAGGAATCGAGAACTATGGAACTCCAAGAAAAACATTAGTTTCAACCATGCTAATAAAGCTCATGATATGCAACAGAAGTCGATGGCGAATTTTGACTTAGAGATGCCGGCAGAAGACTGTGTTGCAGAATCGAATTGTATCCGAGTTTTAGACCCCATAGATGAGAGTGAGATCGAGCTAACGCTGGGGCCGACAATCTTTACCCGGAAAAACAAACCCGAGACACCTCGGACTTCAGATCACTCAGGACCAAGCTTTTCTTCATCTTCCACAGGATCAAGCCGCATCAACAGGACAAATCAAGGAAACCATCAAGCAGCTTATGCAACAAGAGAAGCAAATGTGAGGGAATCAATTGTTCAGGTTCCTGATATGACCTTTGAGAGCCAAGGTGGAAGAAAAAACAATATGGATGTTGAAGAACAATTTAGACAGGAGAGACTGAAACAGCCTTCTTGGCTTTTCCAAGTTTTGAGTCTGAACATGACCTGAAAATATCTGCTTACTTTAATATGATGAGAACCTTTTAGACTTGTTCCCATCCACTAATTCCGTAATTGATGTGTGGATTTTTTTTCTTGCTTAGATTCTTGCTTGATGCGTGTCTTTCTTGTGTAAAGATATCTTGTTATTTCGTTGCTTGCCAAACAATTATGAAATGCAAACTCTTGACTTGCCTTACTTTTCTGAACTTTCATTGCGTACAAGATCATCTAACTATGGAAAGTCATACCTGAAGAAGAAGGGCACAGACCTTTCACCACATTTGAGAATGCCTCTTTCACGCAGACCTTTTGAAATGCTAGAAGAACGAACAAGCATCCATTGATTTTAGAATAATACCCTCGTCTCTTCTCTGCGAGCTATCCCGATTCTTCTTCATGGTCTGCCTGCGATCTGCTTAAATAGAAAAAATTTATTCGAAAAAGCCATTTGATCTGGAGGTGTAGGTAAGTTAGAAAACCTTAGTTGGCTCAAAATAGAATTTGTAATCTGCATAGAATGTTTCTGTCGTCGTGAAAAGCATGGTATTTGCATGATACTGACCTGCTTTCAACATCATCAGCTAACTTTTCACATTTCTTTAAGCATGCTAACATATGTATTCCTTAACATAACTAGAAATTCCAACCTTAACCAACAAGGTCTATGTGACTAATGTGAGGCTAACCTTACTGGGTATAGATCCTCCACGAGCATTCATGGATGAAAGTCGAGGAAGCACTTATCCTTTCTTGGAAATAAGCTAAGCACAAAACCTCCATGGCGATGATTGGAATGTATAAATAGTTTCTATTTCTTGGTCCGAATGGTGAGTCTTCGTTTGAGATAACTGCTGCTCCTGCCGTAAACGGTTCATACATCTGCAGGACTGATCACTGGAAAGTGGACTCAACTATTTTGATGATGAAATATAGATTTTCTGGATGAGGGACTCTTGTGGATCAGGCTCATATTTCATTATGGAGGAATTATGATAAAGTGAAGCTTATCGCTCGTTGTACGACCAGTGGATTAGTTGCATTAATGTATAACATTACTAATTTAATCATTATTATGTATTTCGTTTATTAAATTTAATACTTAATACTAAAGATAAAATTCCTAAAATAATTATTATGTAATTAAATTATGATGTTATCATAATTATAATATTCAAATTGCATTTAAGTATTATTACTAAATTGTTCTTAGTTATAATTTTACGGAGAAAAATATTTATAAAATTATAAAATTAACATACATTATATATATTTTGTTGATTCTTTCTAGAAAATTCAATCTGCATGCCCCCTTGTGTTTCTGGATTGATTCTCCATTGGAAATTAGAGCTTTTAATTAATTATTTTTAAGTTGTTGGGAGAGGCTTATCCTAACACCACCATAAGGGTGTTATTAACTGGCAAGTGATTGTCATTCCAACAGAGGTGATTCTATAACCTATTCCTTTTATAATAGCTTATTCAGTGGCATTTAGATATAGAATGAAATATATAGTTAGTAAGTTAAAAGAATTTAAAAGTTTCTAGAAAACTTGACTGCTCAATCTGTATACCCCTTGTTTTCATTACAAGAAATTTACAAATTACTGACGGAAAAAATTCCGTAATAAATTAGTGACGGAAATCATTTCTGTCGGTAAACTTTTCGGAAAAATAGTATTTGTCAATGAAAAAATTTGTCGGTAAAAGTGGAGGAAATTTTTCCGAGAAACTTTGCCAACAGAATTTAGTGACGGAATAATAAAAGTCATCGAAAAAATAAGCGACAATGGTTCGCGGTAAAAATAACCGACGAAGTTTATCAACGGAAGAAATTTTCGTAGGTAAATTACCTACAGAAACTCCATTCCATCAATAACTTATGGAACTATCATTCCGTCGATAAATTCAAACAATGTCGGTATTGTTGTTTAAATTTAAAGAAAAACGACGTCATTTTATTGTTAATTAAATTAAACATCCGAAGTCTTGAGGGTGATAATGTTCTAGGTTTAGGGGTGGACTAGAGTTAAATATAATTCTATTGATTTTTTTGCCATTATATATATATTTTTAGATTTTATTAGGTTATGAGTTTAGGTTCTCATTAGTATCTATAGGTTGATAAGATAAGTTTATATATAATTTAAGATTGAGATTGAGTGTTAAAAATTAAATTCATAATATAACTAACTAGATGTTATGCAAATCTTGACTTTGTGAATAATATGAAACTGAATTTGTTAAGTAAAAGACATGAGTGATTCTAGAAGGATTGAAGCATTCATGAAAATTTTCTTTTCATATGTGTATACATTCTTTGATTATGAATTTTTAGAACTTGAATTTCATCTTTTTAAGATTACATATAAGATGCATAAAAACATTAAAAATGATAAAGTCACATAGGATTTGAATTTAAGCCAAATTGTAGCCCTTTTATACATTAATATATTAGTACGTCCTTTCTTTGTAATCTTTTTTAAATAACACTAAGCCTAAAAAAAAGAATAAGTATTTACTCTTTAATTCATAATGATCGATGTTTTTACTTCTATTTTGATGTTTTACAAATGAGATGCAATGAAATGTTTTACAAATAAAAAAGCGAGCTTGGTTGTAATTCAAAAAAGAAGCAATGTAAAAGCCCTAAGTTTCTTTAGCATTTGTTTTTATATGTTTCTTGAATTTTGCTTATGTTTTAAGGTAAAAGAAGCCTTAAATTTATGGATTTAAGTGTGTTTTGAAGTTCTTTTACTATTGGATTATGATACCTACTACTAGTTTGTACTTACTCATAATACAACTATAAAGCCATTTATTTTTACTGAAGTATCAATTATCATAATTTCCTTCTTTCCTACCATTTCCTAGGCTTTCATAATTCTTTTATGTTTTGTACATTAAGGAAAATGTACAAATCTCCTATAAGGGAGGGAATTAAATTGATGTACTTATTAGTTTGTTATCATTAACTTATTAAGGAATAATTATGGGAAAAATTAACTTTTAGTGAGCATTAATTAAGGCAAGTCATTATTTTTTTGCAAAATTAAATATTCATTAACTCATTAAGAGTATGAATTATGTACAAGTAAAATTAAATATTCATTAACTCAACAAGAGTATCCAGTATCAAATATGTCAAACTTCAATAAATTGACAAGATGTAATATATGATTCATTGTCATGCGTAAAAAATTTTCATATTAAGCAAGTGTTGTGCTTAGTGTTTAGAGAAACAAATGAAAGAAACATATTGATGCAAGTAGGGGTCTATGAAATTGCATTAGTTCTGAAGAACAAAACATTAAGATATCTATAAGACTTAGGGAATAGTATAGAGGAGGATCAGCTAAGAGAACTATAAACAAAATAGTGTTGACAACATTTAAATTTAGTGGCAGACCACCTAGTTAGTTATACAATTTTTTTTCATTGTGTTTTATGTTATTGTATATTGACCATTTATAGACAAAGGCTATAAATATGAAAAATTGTTATTTTCAATCTATTTATGGTTTGAATTATTATATATGATCCTTTTTTTCTTAAGTTTGTGTTAATATCTCTCATATGTCTAACTTCTTATTTTGTGTTTATGGCTGTAAAAAGTGCAAGTAAGTACTCTTTATTTGGATAATGAATATATGATTCCTTTTTTTTTTTTTTTACTTTTTGGCTGTATAATTTGATTATGTAAATTAGGTAACTTATATGAAATTGATTACTTCTTCCCTTGAATTAAATTTTTTTGAGAAATGAAATTAATTATATTAATAAAAATAAGAGTTTAAATTGAAAGAAATACAACAATAAAAGTTGTTATAACATAAAACAGCAACAATAGCAAAACTATTAAGAAAACCAACACTCAATAAGGAATTAAATATAAGGCAAAGGAAGACTAAGTCTTTGACTATAACATTATAAAATAAATTAATTCATTGAACTAGTTGAAGATCAACCGTTCTTATATTCAACTCAGTGGAACTTTGTTAGCTATAAACCTAAAAAGATCTTAGAACTTTGACGAACCATATAATATTTGGTAAAAACAGATGTTGGTTGCTATCAGGGACTTGTTATAGTTTATGTACTGGGCATTTTTATTAGGGACTTGTCATAGTTTATGTACTGGGCATTTTTCGTTTTAGCTACTTGTGCTAGTGCATGCATATTTGTACCTATGCTCAATTCAAAACTTATCAAAGACTAGTTAATTATTTATTGTCTTTCTTGCAGGCAGTGTTCTGTGTTGAAGAGCATCGATAATTGGTCTTACTAGATTAAAAAAACCAATTCTAGGTACCCATACAAACCTGGTCCTTGGAGATTAGTTCTTATTTTTCCTTTCAACCCATATCTTTTTTGGTTTACTTCATAAACATTATTTCAAAAAGAAACTTTTATAGATATGTCTATAATCACCATAAAATAGCATTTCACATGATGAGAATTAAAAGTGCTATTACCGTATGAGAAAGACCTTTAAGAGTATAACTTATCTGCATTTTTAGGTTTAGTTAAAGGATGTGGGTTATATAATGCTTTATTTTTGACATGCAAGGGATTATTAGTTCTCTTTATGTGATAATGGAGCCTAACAAATGGTTTAGCATATGTTATGCTCTTTTGATGAAAATATGACCCGTGGTGATTTAGAGAAAATGTCATGCTTTTTTGTTTCTTATAAGGTCTGTATCAAATAGGATTTGGAGTTCTCTTTGTGTGATAGTAGAGCCTAATAAATGATTAGCATATGATATGCTCTTTTTATGACAATATGACCTATAGTGATTTAGAGAAAATACAATGTTTATTGTTTCTTGTAAGGATTGATATTAAATGGGAGCAAGTACCATGCCTTTATGCTTATAAAGAGACCTATAATGATTGTGAGTTTGTTTCATACCATTTTAATGAGAAAGAGGCCTATATGAATGAGAAGGAGGTTGTAAGTTCTTTTGAGATGACCTTGCATAAAAATTGTGCCTATTTTTGCCTTGAGTATTATACCTTTTAGGTTTTGTGATGTATACATGAATTTCCTTTTACTTGGGACTTTAGAAGATGATAGATTAGCATGTATTTTTTTGTAAACATTTAAAAAATGCAATATGATCATGTGAAGATCCAGATATAGTCTCATTATATAATTGCTTGACCCTTATAAAAATACTCCAGGCATTCTTTAATGCAATTCCTTAAGTGAAATTAATTCCGTGCCTATTATTAAAGTTGTTTTGAGATGAAAAATAAACACTTGATATGCATGAAACCGATTCCATATCTCATGGGAGGTTTAAAAAATAAACCCTTAATGTGGATGAAAAAAACTGGTTTTGCAAAAAAAGCCCCAATAAAGATAATTGTTGTCTTTGTCTATAATAATGGTTTTGCATAACAATATTTTTTTCATAATAATGGTTATGATCTTGCAAAAAATTTATATGTTGTAGGATATGAAAACATTAATAGGAGGGAAACAAAATATGCAATACACAACTTAAAACTCATGCATATCTGTACCTATGCTTAATTCAAAACTTATTAAAAATTAGCTAATTGTTTATTGTCTTTCTTGCAGGCTGTGTTCTGTGTTGAAGAGCGTCGATATTTATCCAACCTCATTCATCTTCTTTGTAGTTTGCGATTGTCCATCTATCAAGGTAAGTCGTTCAACTAAGTAAGTCCATCTATCAAGGTAAGTCGTTCAACTAAGTATTAATTCAAACTTAGTATTAACTTGTACGTGATTAATTCAGACTTAGTATTAACATAAGAAATTCACATAATTGATATGACTATTCTTTGCATAATAAATCCTAGGATGATATAATGGCTAGAAACCCATGATACAACTCTCATGAGGTTTATAGTTGAAAAATTTCACGAGCCTAGGAGTCATAGCGAGAACTTCCTTTCTTGATTCATCTGGTCTAACAATGCCATATACCACAGTGCTTATTTAAAATCAAAATTTGGAAATAAACTTGTAGGTGATTAATTCAAACTTAGTATTAACATAAGAAATTCACGTAATTGACATGACAATTCTTTGCATAATAAACCTCTAGAATGGTGTATAGGCTGGAAACTCATGATGCAACTTCCATAAAGCATATCAGAGAACAATTTCACGAGCCTAGGAGTCACGGAGAGAACTTGCTTTCTTGATTCAACTAGTCTAACAATGTCATGTACCATAGTACTTGTTTAAAATAAAACTTTGAAAATGAACTTGTAGGTGATTGATTTAACTTAGTATATAAAGCTATTGAATTCTATGTTTTCTCAACAATTCACACGAGCATCTTCTAATTCATAGTTATTAATTAGTCCTCAAATGGTCCCTTAGTAATTTTTCAATTTTTTAGCAAGTGATAGTTTTGAGAAAGTTGATGTTATCAAAGGCTTTTCTTCGTACAACTTTCAACATTAAAGAGCTGAGGCCATTAAATTTTATTCTTGCCTTGGAGATTGCTCCCATCTAGTGTTGGAATTAATATATGTAAGCAAAAAAATGTGCTTTTGATCTTTTTGAGTAAACTGATTTTATTTATTGTAAACCAATTTCCACTCTTTTAATTTTAATAGAAAGTTAATAAAAAAAATTTGTAGGTGCCTTTTTTTACTTCTTAATCTTACTTATTACAGGATATTGGTTGACAACTTACTTTATTTGACTCATACTCACGTATATTGTCCATAAACTAAGTCAATATATCGATAATCAAGTACAATTCATTTGTAGGTTACTTATAGGGTATTAACATATATTATGGATAATAAAGATCAATGTCTTATCTTTCCTTATAATTCTTCTAAGAAGTTGTAAGGTTTTTATGACTTAAAAAGTTGTAAGTTTTTATGACTTAAAATGTGATGATTGTCCAATCACTAAGGTTGACTTGGTCGTCGTTGAGTTTTGTAATTGTGAAATCATATGGTGGGATTGGTTGGATTCATTTTCATTTTGGAGGGGAAATGGTCACAAACCTGTAAAAACTTAGGGGAAATGAAGGATTTAATGATGTATAAAGTAAAGATTAAATGTTCTGTAAGATTAATATGAATACTACCATAACGATTATTATATCTAACTATGGAATCACCTTTTTAAATAACAATTTTGCATAAATGAGTAATGCTGATAGAAATTAGATGTATAGACGATTAACACCCGATGATTTCATTAATCTTGAGTTTGTTAAGGAAGTTCAAGCTTTTATTGACTATGCATATTGTCAACTTGCATATATGGATGGTCCAAAGATCATATGTCCTTGTGAAAAGTGCAAAAATATTCGTTTTCTTCCTATTGATGAAGTGAATCTCCATTTGTTAAGAAAAGGGTTTGTTCCAAATTATTTTGAGTAGACAGGACACGGAGAGCCATTCATTTATAGCACCTCAAGGGATTATGAAGTAAACTCATCAATAAATGTGGATGAAGTATCTTTTGAGATTTGCTATATTGGAAAACTAATTTGAAACATCATAATCTAGTTGTGATGCATATTGAAAAAAATATTTTTGACAATTTGTTCAACACCATAATAAACATTGAAGGGAGGACAAAGAACAATGCAAAATCACGAGCCTATTTAAAACTTTTTTGTAGAAGGAATGAGTTAGATAAAGATCTTTGCACCAGTAAATATCCAAAAACATGTTACATTTTGGAAAAAAACATAAGGAAAATTTTGTGTGAATGGTTGAAAAGTCTAAAGTTTTCCAATGGTTATATTTCGAACTTAGGAAGGTGTGTGGACATGAGGAATTACAAATTATTTGGGATAAAAAGTCATGATTGTCATCTGTTTATTCAAAGGCTAATTCCAATTACATTTCGAGAGTTGCTATCGAATAAGGTTTAGGAAGCTATAACAGAATTAAGTTTGTTTTCTAAGAGCTTAACATCATCTAAAATAAAGTTGGCTGAAATGGAAAACTAGAAAGGAAAATTCCAATTATCTTGTGCAAATTAAAAGGGATTTTCCCTCTAAGATTTTTTTACTATATGAAGCACCTACCCGTATATTTAGCACACCAGGCTAAACTTGTTGGTCCAGTTCAATAGGATATATCCGTTTGAGAGGTAATTATAGTTAATATTTACATAAAAGTTACAGCATGTTTTAACCACATAATTGTAATAACACTATTCATAATGTAGGTATTTGCATTACTTGAAGAAAAATGTCAAAAGCAAGGCTAGAGTTGAAGTTTCGAAATGTAATGCTTATTTAGAGGAGGAATCAAGTACATTTTGTTCACATTATTTTGAGTTGCATATGCATACAAGAGAAAGAAAAGTTTCTCGTAATGACAATGAGAGAGAAATGGATGATGATGATGGTAACTTATCAATTTTCACATCTCCTGGACGAACATATGGACGATCGACAAGAAGAATGTTAACAGAAGAAGAAATAGAGGTTGCCCATTGTAACATCCCCTCACCAATAGGAAGGGTATATTGGTAAATTGCCATGAATAGGAATGTATAAATGAATAGTGACATATGCATGCATTCATATATGCACATGCATAGTAAATAAGTGAATTTTGCACATGGAA
>JANZXR010000172.1:3838292-3849293 GCA_027575705.1 Erythroxylum echinodendron
CCGATCTTAGTATTAGGTTTACATTTTTGAAATTTCAATTGGTCCCTCAACAATTCGCATTTTTCGAAATTAACCGGTATTTACCAGTATGTTAGGTACCGGCCGATGCCTAACGGAAAATGCCTGTACCAGCCGATATTTTTGGCCGATACCGAGGCTTAATTTCCCGTATCGTTTTCCAGCCGATATGGTACCTTCCGGCCGGTACCGGCCTGCATGTTACAGTATTCAACACTGTGGTTAATGTTGTTGATTCAATTTAACTTTTAATATGTCAATTACGTTGTGTTTGGTTACTGTCTTTAATATGCAAAGATAGAACGAGACGAAAATTTAAAGACGGAACAGAATAATAATTAGAGACAGTGAGGTGTTTAGTTGTAATGGACAAAACAGAAAAAATTGTCTCCGTCTCGAATACAGAGATGTGTTTGGTTGCAGTGGACAGAACATAAAAGTAGTGTCAATGACAAAATACCCCTACAGTATAATATAATTGGAAATATGTAATTTATTGATTATTTTGTAATTGTATCAATATTTATTTTAAGTATATTTGTAACATTTTAATTACGATGAAATAATTACAATATAATTAATTAAATTAATATTAATAAATATTAATTACATTATATTTAATTAAAATATTATTATTAAAATATTATAATTAATTAATTAATTACAATATAATTAATTAAATTATTATTATTACTTAATTAATTACATTATGTTTAATTAAAATATTATTATTCATTAATTAAAATATTATTATTCATTAATTAAAATATTGTAATTAATTAATTAATTAATTAAAACATAATTATTAATTAATTAAAATATTGTAATGATTTAATTAATTACAATATAAATAATTAAATTATTATGATTATTTAATTATATTACATTAAATTATGTTTTGTTTTAGGTTTTGAGGGAGGGCATTTCTGACATTTCACCTATGTCTTTTGGTTCTGTCTCCGTCTCTGTATTTTTGTACCATAATCAAGAAAGTCACAAAAAATTACTGTCCCTGTCTTTAAAGTCGGGACAAAATTAGGTGGAGACAGCAAGCAAACAGGTTGAGGGACAGGACTTTTGTATCCTTATCATCTGTCTCCATCCATAGAGACATGAACTAAACACAGCGTTACTGCCATTGTAAAGGATGTTCAAATAGGTATTGTGAAAGCAAGAGAGGTTCTTTATTGCTGTTTTTTTTATCAAAGATCAGAAATTAAATGTAAAGTAGGTGGAATGTAACGTTATCGTTAACCAAATGAAGTTTCATACGAAATTCACACCTCTTTGCTATTACTAATGAAAAACCGAAGGGGGGTAGTCGTTTCGTAAACTTTCCAATTTGTTCCTAGCAAACAAATAAAATCAGAAAATTTAAAAGAACCAAAGATAAATCAACACTAAGATTTGTTAACGCAGTTCCGCACTCCTTGCCTACGTCTGCGGGGCTCTCACCCAGCTTAATCACTTTCACGAAAGTACAATAGAATTACTCAAGGCTTTACTGAGCCAACGCCACTTAACCCTTGACATTATCACTCAACCTCACTTCTCATGAAAGAATTTCACACCTAATAGTACGACCGACTCGTACTAACCTCGTCAGAGGATTTATATAACTACTTTCACTCAAAAACAATAATAAATAAAATAGCTCAAGTATTTAATCAACTGAAAATTAAATAAAAAAAATACTTAAGACAAAGAAGACTTTTCTCTGAATTTGTCTTCTCAAAATAACTTAGCTGAAACTCTCCACCATAGCTTGCTCTTTCTTCACAGAAAATAAATCAGCACTGCCACGACTCATCAACAACATGCAGAGTCACTTCAGTTCACTCACAATAAGAATAACTTGTGCTCAATACAATTGCCGCACTTCCCACACACTGAACTTCTTGGTTGCCTCACAACCCACACACTGAACTCTGGGCACACAATTCTTGCTTTCAAACAAACTTAACTGTAGCTCACACCACAAAAGACACGTTGTTCACTGTGTAGATTCAAGACCACAAAACCTTTACCCAACACTCACACAATCACTATTGCCACACCCTTACATATTACGTTTCCCAATGATCATTTAATGCACACTTATGGACAATTAATGCATAGTCTTAATTCCAAGACACCCACGGTGATGCACCAAAAATCCTTTTCTTTAATTTACTTCCATCACCAAACTATGGGACATATGCACACACCCACCAAATAACGAGCCGTAGGTTTTTTTCTCTAGTTTTTCCTTTTCATGCACACTGAAAGACAACCTTCGTATCTTTTTGGAAAATCACTCAAATCACAATTAAAAATACTATAATGCCCTTGGCTTCTTCATACACATCCATATCCATTTAATTCAAACTAGAATTTCTTCAATATTCTTCAACAAATACACATCTATCTAAGATAGAATTCTATTCTATCTAAAACATTATCCAACTTTTGAATCCAAGATAATAAAAAATCTGATAAGTTCAATTTATAAAAATATGTCAAAATAAAATAAATAGATATATTAAACATATATCTAACAACTAACATAACCCTAACATGCAAAATAGTATAATGAAAGTTTTATACCTGGAAAATCCTCCATCAAAATATAAACTTTATATTATTTTCTAAAAAAACCAAATTGATCACAACTAGTACTAAAGAAAACGTTGACAGTGAATCCAATTCTATTCTCTTCTTACCAACAATCACTTTTTTTTTTTTTTCTGAGATAGCAAATTGAAAACAAAGGAATAGTATCACAATTTATAGGACCATGTACATAATCACAGCCTTTCCCACAGTTTGACGAAGCTTCAGTCCAGCCCATCTTGAAGAAGCTTCACTCCAGCCCATCTTGCGAGAACAGTAATCGCGTCACAACTTTGAAACAATAGGTGTATCTTTTGCTTGCGATGCCCAGATACCGGAGATTAAAACTGATACTATTTGTCATGGACCCAGAGGCTGCGGATTGCCACGTCCAATCAACCGCAACTTGGGCTCCTTAGTAAGAAAATAAGGTTATTTTAAGGTAAAAGATCGGTATACACGTAATCTCACTAGTTCTTACCTTGTCTAACTTACGTAAGTATACTCATCCAAAATCTATATGAGATCTTTATCATGAATTCAGTGATAGAACATACTCGATACTCGAGAGCTTTAATATCACGTTCTAAACTTTTTAAAATATTCAATTTATGAATTCTTTCTATTTATATATTTTTTACTAATTTAACCTATTTTTAATGTGAGATTCCCACTCATATTTGAAATCTCAACACTTCAAATATAAGGAATATTACAACGATTAAAAGTGTATTTTAAAATTTGATGCTTATATTATAATATAAGTTAAACCCTAATTTTTAGGATGTTCAAATTAAACTTTAACATTTATAAAACATTCAAATCAAACCCTACGAGACAAAAAATTTGATGAAGGTTACTCTCTATCAGCTAAATGTCACATGACTTTTTTTTTTATAAATTTAGCGTATCAAATCTTTAGCTGAAATGGCTAAACCTTGAACCTTTCAAATTTTCGGTTCAATTTTTAATTGAACCGTAAAAATCTTAAACTTTTCAACTTTTCGATTTAGTTTTTAATTTTATTGTTCGATTTACTTTAATAACTTTTATTGTTAAAAATTAATCAATCTATTAATTACAAGGTTAATTTTTATATAATAATAATTTCTAATAAACTAAAACAAATCAATTAATTTTTCATTTAATAATATGTTATTTCAATTAAACCTCAAAATTTTCGATAAGAAAAGGCAACATCTTTCAATCATATTTTAAAATTTTTAATTTTATTTAATTTGTAGCCAGTTTTATGATAGTCTAATATTGATTGAATCTTTTAAACCTTAAATTTTTTATCTTAGCAGTTTAACTTCTGGTCCGACTTTAAAAAAATTATAAAAATAAAGCTTTAAATTTAATGACCTATACACTTAGAGTAAAAGAACCAATTTAAACTTTTTTAAAATTTTATATAATTATCTGACTTGATTATATTAGGATAATTGATCCTAGTCTAATTGCTCCATATATTAAAGAAAGCATAAGTCAAATTACATTATATATTTTCTAATTTATATAAATTTGAGTTAGACTAATTAAGGGATTTATGCAAATTGATACGAGCATAACTTATTCCTAATTCTCGTGTTACGATTTTTCTATGTGTGTGCATATTTTAAAGATATTTGCCCAAAAATTGAAGGCAAACTGCGCAGCTTTTATACTTTTTTCGACTGTTTCATTTTTAAGATTTAACGAAATAAATGCATTGACCAAACTTTTCGCATCTGGTCCAACGTATTGACCCTTACCCCACCAAGGCAATATGGACGGTCCAAGGCTTGACTTAGTGTTATATATTATTTATGAAACATAATGTTGGATACTATTTAGCTGCTTCTTTACGAGGTTGACTTAGATAAGACTTTCTTGGAGATTCAATTTAATAATAAGTGAAGCTCAGTATTGGGCATCCCAGAAGGGGCTTCAAATCACCTGTGCTAATTTACCCATTAAAATTTTCTCTTTCCCAATTATTGTATGATTAGTGGCGCAGGAAAAACGGCACATAAGATTTGAATCCAAGGAGGAGGTTGGAATGTGAGATGGTTTATTTAGAGCGTCGGTTTGGGGCTAGGTGTTGTCAGTTGTGTGTATCGTACTATTGTCTACTGTCACGTGAATGAATGAAAGGAGAAGCTGTGCTGAACACAGACATAGTGCAGATACTGCGCATCCTCATAGTGTGCGCCCTCCTTGCCTCGCGTGCGCCGATTGCGCACCATCCTAACTTGCGCATCACCACCCCCGCTCCTGATCCAATACACGCCAATAAAACAAACAACATCAACTTCTTATCGGGTTTGGGTTCGAGTTCGGTCCTCCGGTCCATGTCGAAATCCAGAGTCTACGCCGACGTCAATGTTTTTCGTCCCAAGGAGTACTGGGATTACGAGTCCCTTGCTGTTCAGTGGGGGTAACTTTTTCTGAACCCTAATCTCTTGCTTTTTCTTAATATTTGTTTCTTTAATTCTTTTAGCGTACTATTTATTTGCTGATATTTGAGTTAGACTGGTACTGTTCGGCTTAGAGAGTGTTTATATTCTTATAGCTTAACTACACCGAGCTAGGTCAGTGCGATTGATTTGTTTTTGATTGCCAAACAGCCGATTGTGAAATGAAAGCATTCTATATACGAAAACATGTTCAGAGTAGTATTAATTTCTTGGCTTTACGTGTATTAGCTTCCGCCTTTCCTTACATTGTGTTAAGGCTTGATCAACGTATAACTCTGGATTTTTGTTTTGTCTCTGTTATGGCGATTCTATTATTGCTTTTGAGCTTGGTATATCCTATATTCAGCGAACAGGACGATTATGAGGTTGTTCGTAAAGTTGGAAGGGGGAAGTATAGTGAGGTCTTTGAAGGAATTAATGTGAACAGCAAGGAACGGTGCATAATCAAGATTCTCAAACCTGTAAAGAAAAAGAAGGTGATTGACTCAATTTTCTAGGTTGTATGCGTGCCTGATGTTTTATGTTATTCTACATGAGATTTTTTTGCTTCAAACCAGGTGGGAACTTGTTTGGGGGGCATAGTAAGGATCGCTTATTGATATTTTTGCAGATAAAGAGAGAAATAAAAATCCTGCAGAACCTCTGTGGTGGCCCGAATATTGTCAAGCTTCTGGATGTGGTCAGAGATCAGCATTCGAAAACTCCTAGTTTGATATTTGAATTTGTGAACAGCACAGATTTCAAAGTCTTGTATCCCACTTTGAATGATTATGACATCCGCTACTACATATATGAGCTTCTCAAGGTAATTTATGAATATCGTTTCTCATTCTCTCACAGATGAACATACAGGCAAAGAGTTACAGTTTTGTGGTATCACTTGATCTCACGCTATTTTTCTAAGTTAGAATGTCATATCCCTTTTGTTTATATATATATATATATATATATATATATATAGCATATGAATATCTTTTATTGTCACTCCATAATGAGGACCGAACTATCATGTGAAGACAAATGATCTACAAAATGCAGAATTTTTTGAGTAAATGAACTTTTTCCTTGGTAATGCAGGCATTAGATTACTGCCATTCACAAGGAATAATGCATAGAGATGTTAAGCCTCACAATGTTATGATAGACCATGAGCTGAGAAAGCTTCGTTTGATAGATTGGGGTCTTGCTGAGTTTTACCACCCTGGAAAAGAATATAATGTTAGAGTGGCATCTAGGTAATATATATATATATATTGGTGAAATCTTCGCCAATTATCTCTTTTCCAAATCCTTTTTAATTTATGATTTATAAATTTTGCACATACCCATGGTTATATAGAGTATTCTGCTTAGGGCCTGCACAGGAAACAATATTGAAGCAGTATCATTTTGTGTGTGCATTGGTCATGTTCTGTGTTTCTGGATTGTTATTAAGAGATCATGTATTTAGCCTCTTGCTGTAAGGTACTATCAAAAGATATCACCTGTTTTGGCAGTATATATGAAAATTGTGGTCTGCTACTCAGTAATCTACCAAGTTGAAATGAAAATAATTAATTCTTTATATCATTTCAGTTGTCAATATGAAATGAATTTGATGGAACTAATTTCCGATTCCTTGTTGTCTGTTTAGATTTATAGTTTTATGACTAGCTTTTCTTTTTCTGTTTAATGGATCTTGAAGAGCTGATTTTATTTGGATTAATAACGTGATTCACGAAGCTTTAAAATAAATAGAGGTTTTTTGGAGGATAAGTCAAAAGGAGTGTCGATTTTCCTTATGTTAACAGTTTTATTGTGATATAACCGTGCTGAAATACTAAAGTTGCTTCTTGTTTTCAGATACTTTAAAGGACCTGAACTTCTAGTTGACTTACAGGACTATGACTATTCTCTGGACATGTGGAGCCTTGGATGTATGTTTGCTGGAATGGTGAGAACCATATGTGAAGCCCTCATGCGCCCTTTCCAGTGTACCTCATAGAATAAATCATATACAACTTACGGATGGCATTTATAAATTGATACAGATATTTAGGAAGGAACCTTTCTTTTATGGTCATGACAATCAAGATCAGCTTGTCAAAATTGCAAAGGTAATAGTGTCTTCTGTATTTGGTGGATCTAACTGAAATGATGAGGCATGGTATGCCAGTCGAGCAATGAGAAATTTATGCAAAATGTCGATTTGAACTATCAACAATTTTCCTAGTGGTCATTTTCTTACTTGAATCCAGGTGCTTGGAACTGATGAGTTGAATGCATATCTAAACAAGTATCAATTAGAGCTTGATCCTCAACTTGAAGCACTTGTTGGGAGGTTTGTCGAGTATTTTTTATTTAATCTTGTTCAATAGCATGAAATCATTTTCTCAATCCTGGAGCTAAAGCAGTGTTGATGTCGAAGTGGCATTACTGGTAACCTCTGGCAAGATATACTGTATTTCATTTCATCTGAAGCATTGCACTGTACATTACATGTGTGCCAAAAAGGAAAACAGGTAACGTGGTTGTATCGTCCCTGTCTACTCTGATTTTGTTTGTTGTTTTCCTCTGCTGCAGGCATAGTAGGAAGCCATGGTCTAAATTTATGAATCCAGATAATAAGCATCTTGTTTCTCCGGAGGTTGCTCATCTCATGTTAATTCATTTAGCTGATTCTAGCTCTACATAAAATGGCCTGAAATTGGTTTTGATTCTTTCAAGGTATCTTGTGCTTTGTAGGCCATCGACTTTCTTGACAAGCTTCTTCGATATGATCATCACGAAAGGCTAACTGCAAGAGAAGCAATGGTAAATTCTATTTTCCAGTGTTACTAGCCTATGGTTTGGGTTTTTTTTTTTTTTTTTCCCCTTTTCCATTTGAAGTTTTCAGATCCCAGACAAGGTTTTTTTGTGTGGTTTTCAAGTGGGCTTGCATAAGTTGGTTCTGCCTTTGTCACTAGCACTTGCAAGTACAAATTTTCTAACTGCTCTATTCTGAACTCAGTTACATCCTTATTTCTCGAAAGTGAGAGCTGCTGAAGGCAGCAGATTGCGCACGCAGTAGAAGGGGGGCGGGCAACTATCAGTGGATCGGAGGCCATTACATGTGAGGGGAACACTAAAGTCATTCTTAGTTGTATCGTAGGCGACTGGTGAATTGTGTTTGTATTTAGCGTATGATCTTGAGAAAGAACATGGACAGCATGATGTGGTAGGACGCTATGATAATTTATTGTTCAATGAATGATTAATTAATTAATTATGATAATAAATGTTGTATGATAAATAAATTGATTATTACTGTATTTATTAATAAAATTTAAAATTTTTAAAATGCCTCAAGGAAAAGCTCAATTACTATCATGATCAATGCCAAATAAACGCGAAAGAAAGAGGATTAGTTCTCATTGGGTCAGGAAAGAAAGAAGATCAGTTCACATCGCAGCTTGACCATGAACTTCTCCACTGGACCTCAAACTTTGCTTCTTATGTAGGTGTTCTGGGGGGCTACACACAAGAGTCTTGACTAATTGGCTTGTTAAATGTCTACTATACGAGTAAGACCTCAGAAGTAATAATGAATGGTATAGTTCCCTTTTCACCTGGTTGGTTAGGTGTTGCTCCGGTGTTTGTTATTTGTAATCAATGAGCACAAACTCTGTAAAGAATATCTGAGGGAGGAAGTAATTGGTGCAATGCACGCTTTTGCCTTGTCCGTGTTTCAGCTTTAGGAACAAGATAGGCTCAAAAATGTAACAGAGAATGATAATGAACAATGAATTGAGAGAAAAGTCAAGAATTTGAATAGGGAGGATCAAAAAATTCATAAAGATATTCAGGCATTAGATATCAACTTGTTTTCAGTAAAACGTTGCCTTCGTTGTTCATCATCAAGTTAGAAGATTAAAAGTATTTCAGGAATTGGGGATTAATATTTTAATATTTTTTTATCACGTGATAATAATATGACATGTGCTAATTATGTGATAAATAAAAATATGAATAAATTTTTAGTTTTTTCAAAAAAATCGCTTCTCTCGTTGACTTTGATTAAAAATAAAATTTAAACGAAGAAACACACGGATTATTAATGCTAGACGTGGATTAATTAAATATTATTTATATGATAATTAAATCTAATTTTTAGATTTTACCCAAATTAATTAAATATAACTCAAACTAATAATTTGCTATAATTATCTTAAATTATTAATTTAAGTCAAATTTAATTATTTCAAGTTGAGTTTAAGAAGTCAGTCAGGTTATTATATTAATGACTTGTAGTAGCTCCCATTTCCACTCCTTATCGCTTCAAAAATTGTGTCACCACAATTTTAAGCTGCAGTAGGTTGTTCTCCAATTTTTTTTTCTGCTTAGAGCTTCCAGAAATATTTTCTCATTCCTGCTTTGAAATTTCAGGAACATTTTCTCGCTTCTGATATGTCCTTCCATCAAGTTTTCCATGTTTTCTTCGATTCCACACAGAATCGACTTCTCTGATACCACACAGAAGTTATGAGGGGATGAGAATGATAACTGAAGACCCCAAATAGCTGAAGTGATGATGTTGCAAGGTATGTCGTTAATGAACTAATCAAAAGCTAAACACAAAAGTGAACACGCATGGTATTTTGGTGATGGATGGACAATAACCCATTAAGTGTTTAAATGATGAAGAGCAAGAAGGAAGATGATGGCTTTGGTGGAAACAAAACCAAGGTGCTGCAGAAACTTTCTTGACCAAAACATAGCCTAGGCGTTTCATTAGTTTCTCCTTTGAGTCTTGCCACATGTCCTTTTTCCATGTGTTACACTTGTCATTTATTTGGTTAAGCCATGTGTCACTTCCTAATTGCTCTACTTGTTACATAGTCATTTGTCCAATTGTCACACATTTACTAGTCCATTTGTCACACTTCTATATGTCATTTTCAAAAATAATACTCTCAATTTCCAAAAGATCCGAAATATTACCACAATTACTAAATCAATTTTACTACACTCTATTGTACTTTTCAAGGCAATAAAATCCACAATTCAGATTTATATTATATTTCTTTATTTTTTTCCTAATCTAAAATACCCTAAATTTGACTCACTTCAGATTTTTTTTCCAAGTTACACTTTTAGGTCTATTGTCCACATTCAATTAGAGAGTGAAACTCATGTAATTTGGTCATACTATCTTATAGAAAAGTGTTCCTCTATGTCTTATCTTTCCATTGACACTAAAATCACTCAATTTGGTTCAAAAATTTGGAAGATATACCTCCTACATTATTAGGTTGTTCATAATAAAAACAATGTACTACGTACAACTTCCATTCAGAAATTCAATATCTTAGAGAAAGAATCAAAGTTAGACTTCTTAAGACAATTTATAAGCCTATATCTCTAGTTTACTCCAAATTAAAAAGAGTCTCATTTGGAATCTTATGGATCTAGATATAATCAAAATACCAAAGGGTATTCAGGAAAAAAAAATCCTATTTCACTGTTCCAACAAATTTCACACTTTGATGTGGCCAATATTTCTCAATTCAATTCGGAATGCTAAAAAAGTTTATGAAGGGATAGAACGCTGCGTCAGAAATCTATTGGTTCAAAAATCAGATCATTTGGATATCTAGAGAAGAAGTTATGGTCATATAAGTGAAAAGTAGACGAAGCAAAAAGTAGACTAAGCATAAGATAGACCCGAAAATAGACACAGAAAGATAGACGCAGAAGGTCTAAACAGAAGGAACTCACTGCCTTTTTGTTGAAACTCCAAGATCTTCAACTATCTCCAAAACCTTGATTGCATGCGAAATTTCGTACTCCTTTATGAACACTAACCACTTCTGGTTTTTCTTAAGACAGAAGGAACCCTTTAGGAGTAAAGAAAATGGTGAGGGAAATGAAGAATCAGAGTTAACTCTCAGAAGGAGTTTGATGGAAAACTCTG
>JANZXR010000172.1:3854438-3880664 GCA_027575705.1 Erythroxylum echinodendron
AAAAGTGTTCCTCTATGTCTTATCTTTCCATTGACACCAAAATCACTCAATTTGGTTTAGAAATTTGGAAGATATACCTCCTACATTATCGGGTTGTTCACAATCAAAAACAGTGTACTACATACAACTTCCATCCAGAAATTCAATATCTTAGATAAAGAATCAAAGTTAGACTTCTTAAGACAATTTGTAAGCCTATAGCTCTAGTTTACTCCAAATTAAAAAGTGTCTCATTTGGAATCTTATGGATATAGATATAATCAAAATACCGAAGGGTGTTCAAGAAGAAAATCCTATTTCACTGTTCCAACAAATTCCACACTTTGATGTGGTCAATATTTCTCAATTCAATTCGGAATGCTAAAAAAGTTTATGAAGGGATAGACGCAGAAGGTATAAACAGAAGATAGACCCAGAAGGACTAGACAGAAGATAGACATAGAAGGTCTAAATAGAAGATAGACCCAGAAGGTCTAAACAGAAGATAAACGCAGACCCAGAAGGTCTAAACAGAAGATAGACGCAGAAGGTCTAAACAGAAGATAGTGTCAAAGTAGACGGTAAAAGTCAAACATAAACGATACATCTATGCTCCTGAACAGCTCTAAGTCTTCATCAATTCTCATATGAACACCTAAGTATTCATGCATGCTCAGTGAAGAAACAGAGCATTTTACTTTTCCATATCTAACTCTCCAACTAATTTTATACATTATTTTATTTCTATTTTAACTCCAACAATCATTTCCATAACACTTGATCACTAATAATCCATCAAAACCTAATTAACACCATATCCTCAAATTTTCACCCCTTCAACACAGTGTTCAAGGATATAATTATCTTAAAATGCCATGTTCATACAGATGACAATAACTCATCAGATTTATTTCAAAATCTCCAATTCTAAAGAATTTACTCACTACCTTTCTATTGAAACTCCAAGATATTCAACTATCTCCAAAACCTTAATTGCATGAGAACTTTCGTACTCCTTTATGAACACTAACCACTTCGGGTTTTTCTTAAGGAAGAAGGAACATTTTAGGAGTAAAGAAAATGGTGAGGGAAATGAAGAATCAGAGTTAACTCTCAGAAGGAGTTTGATGGAAAACTCTGAGTATGGGAAGAAATTTGGAGAAGATGATAATAGGGAAAGAACTTAGGAAAAGTACTAATTCCCTTTTTAACTCTCAGATTACTCAAACTTTCTTTTGACACATAATAAAAGCAATTTTACACATGTCACTTTCCTAAGGTCTAAGTTCTAACTTAGTTTCTTTTGAACCAACTCCAAATCTTCATTTGATTTCTTCTCTTCTTTTTCCTATTTTCCATAATATTTTATAAATCACAAAATAAATCCTAAGTTCACCAAAATTCATAAATCTCATAATTCTACTAACCAATAATATTTTCAATGTAGAAACATTCAAAATTCTCAAAAATTCACAATTCACTCCAATTATACCCGGAATTATTCATGAATGAATGTACACTTAAATTCATGTGCAGAAAAGTTCACTATTTACTTGTATGAGTATGTCATATTATGCATGAACATAAAAATACATCTCTAAGCTCTCATTTATCACTCATATTTACTATTCTAACCTCTTATAGGTAACGGGATGTTACATAGTCGATCTTATAGGTTAAAGTATGAAGATACTTAAACAAACGTGTGAGTGCTTGTTAGAGAGCAAGTTTGTTGAACTGACCCGATATGAGAAATCCATTTAGAACATTATTTGTATATTTATGAAATTCTCATTGTGATGATTGTATAATTGATCTTTTAATTGGTGTTTCTAAAATTATCTTGTATAGGGATTGTTATATTTTGATACTCTTTATTATCTATTAAATCATGAGTAGTTCATCTCGATTAGTATTAATTAAAGAAATCTTTGGCCAAGGTAGAATGATGCTTTGTAAATAGTTTACAAATGTTATTCATTGAATCGATAGCTAATGGTGGAGAGATAATATGACTGTATTCAAAAAGAGTCAACATTAATTCTATGCTCTGTCTAATCATAACATTATATGATGAAATGATTGAATTATACAAAAAAGTCATGCACAAAAGATTAGTAAAAACTAATTTGACATTTTTAAGTATTTGGGTGGTCATGGTGTGTTGCTAGATGTCAATATTTATCTGTAATTATAAATTATTTAATTAGAGAATTAAAGATAAATTAAAAAGAATTTTAATTTATCTAATTCTAATTCTAGTTATGAATTATAGTTATAATTTATAATTAGTGTCAATATATTTGAGAGCCTAATAAGTCTCACGACAAAAACAAGTTAAATGAACTTGATTGTAATTAGTATTTAATTATAATAATTTATAATTCTAATTAAAGTTTAATTAAAATTAGAATTAAATTATTAAAAATCCAAAACCTGTTATAAATAGGTTAAGTTCTAATAAAGCTAGCATTTTTACTTAATCATCTCCATAAGAGTTATAGAATTCTCTCAACTTGTTCTTTAGATACTGTTGGGGGTCGGACATATGTGTGGTTACAGTAGTTAAGATAGACTTGTTTTAGAAACAGTTTAAAGAATATGACAAGAATATGATCAAGCTTTAGAATAAAATACGAATTAAAATTTCGCTTTATTATGATTTGTTTTAATCATTTTATAAAATTAAAAAGATTTTGGTTTTTAGAAAATCAAAATACAAAAAAAATTTGTAATTATTTCAATACGGTCAGGATTGAATCCCGTCCCAATTTTTGATGATCCTCGCCTCACTCGGCGTTAGTTACTGTGTTGCTCTTTTCTTCGGTTATCTTGTAGGAATGTTCTCCAATTTTGGTGTTTTGTAGAGGTCATAAGATAATTTGTTTAGTTTTTTGCATTCCACAGCTTGTTGTTGGCTTATGGAACAAGATTGTATTGCATCCTTGTGTGTGGTTAGCGAGTGTCTGTTTGTCTCATGCCATGTCGAATTTTTCATTTCTTCGAGGCTTGGGTGGTTATCGAAAATGATAAGTGTTAGATATATGTTAAATAAATCTACTTTATTTTTATTTTGGCATATTTTTAAATTGATATCTTTTTATCAGCTTGAATTCAAATACTAGTTGGATTATTTTATAGATAGAATAGAATTCTATCTTGTATAAGAGTTGATTTGGTGAAGGATTGTTTAAGAGTATTGTGGTATTTTTACCTGTATATATGAAAGGTTTTCTGCCAAAAAATATGAGACATGGTTGCTATTGTAGAACAGATTGAGCACATTAAATTTACGGGAAAGTGCACGAGTGCAGTGGGTGTATAGGTGTGCGTATGAATGGGTGTGTTCTCTACTGATTATATACATGCATGTGTTGCTTAGCAAAGAAGAAGGAATTACGGCAACCTAAGACTAATATGTATGTGCGCATGTCTCCATCTTAGCAAACAAATTAGGTGGTTTTACGTATTTAGAGCGTGGTTCATTATTGTCAGTATTGTGTATATCTCTATTTAGGGGCTAAAGTGAATTTGTGAGTGTGAAGTGTGTGAGTATCTTTGGTGTGTGTGTGCATGAATATCTTTGGGGTGTGTGCGAAATATACATGACCTACAATTGTGAAGTAATTGTGTGCGTGAGTGCCTCAATGAAGTGCTTGTCTTGTTGTTAGTTTCTATTTTGATATTGAATGTTAGAATAACACATGACTGGAAGGATCTTTATTCATGCGTATACGTGGGTGTGATTTCTATCTTGTAAGAGTCACGTTTTTGTAGTAATTATTTTGGGAATCACTTAGATTGAATCTTCATCTATTAGAGGAGTTTTTGACTGAGAGGATTTGGCACTACGTATATGTTCTGTTGGGTGTTACTTATTAACTGAGCAGCTGCAGTTTGATTCTGAAGCTGGCGCAGGTTATTCAGATATATTTCGGGAAGCTGATAATAGTGAAGGCTCTTTTATCTCAATTATATTGTTATTCTTTTCTTAGTTGATTAATCACTTGAGTTATTTTTTTATTAATTGTCATTTATTAAGTTGTTTAGAAAAATCTTCTGATGAGATTAACACGAGTTGGTCGTGTTATTGGGAGTGAAAATCTTTCACGGGAAGTAAGGTTGAAAGATAAAGTCAAGGGTTGAGTGGTATCAACTCAGTAAAGCCTTGGGTAAATCTATTGTACTTCGATGAAAGTGATTACTCTGGGTAAGGGCCCCGCAGATGAAGGCAAGGAGTGTCGAACTGTGTTAACAAATTTTTGGTGACATCTGTTATTTTTCTTTTGATTGATTTTTGCTTTTATTTGCGCCAGAGACAATCGCATAAAATCGAACAGTTTGCAAAACACCTACCTCCTATAGTTTTTCAATTGGAATTAGAGAGGGTCATCATTTCAGAACTTATTAGCAAGTTAGTGCAGATCCTAGTTTCACAAATATGGCTATAAGAGAAGGAGCATCAATTATTAGGCCACTGTTATTGGATGGTTTCAATTATCCTGCATGAAAATCATGGATGAAGGTCTTTATTCAGGCATAGGGAACAAGAGAATGAAACTCGGTGCTATATGGGTGGACGCATCTGATGATTACTGATGAACAAGGAGAGATAGTTCGTAAAGATTCGGCTGAATGGACAAGAGCCGAAGAAGAGAGGGCACTTGAAAACTCACAAGCAATGCATGCAATTTTTAGTGCTGTTGATGAAGGACGTTTCTCAATGATATCAGCCTGTGAATCGGCTAAAGAAGCGTGGGATGCTTTGCAAACTATTCATAAAGGGTCCAAATTTGTGATAGCGTCAAAATTAGGTTTAAAGAACTGAAGATGGATGAAAATGAAACCATTGGGGTCTTTCATGAAAGATTACAAGATATAGCAAATCAGGAGTATCAACTCGGAAAGAAATATTCCAATCAGAAACTTGTTAAGAAAACGTTGAGATCACTGCCTTCAAGATTTATTCTGAAAATTGAAACAATAAAGAAAGCCCACGACATCAATGATCTGTCATTGGAGAAGGTAATCGGAATTCATACAAATTTCGAAATGAATCTTTTAAGGGGTAAGCAAAAAAGAAGCAAAGGATTGTTATTACAGGTTAAAACTCAAAAGAGTGAAAGAAAGGTGAAGAGAATCAAATGTCATAAGTGTCAAGGCTTCGGGCATGTTCAAGCCGAATGTGCTAATACTTTGAAGAAGAGAAAAGGAAAATCCATTACTAGCACTTGGAGTAAGAATGAATCTGAGAGTGAATATAGTAGTGAAGAAGAAATTGCTAATTGTGATGCGTTAGTTGCTTTACATAGCAAAAGTCCAGTTACTTGTTTAACATTAATCGAGAAGGAAGTAACTAAAGACAAAAAATTGAGTACATCAAGAAATTTCAAGAAAAACTCAAATGATTCATCTCAAAGCTCGAATCTCATATTATGATAGTGATGAAAGTAGTTCAAGTGATAAAAAGGAGAACATTTATGAGACTTATGAATTAATTTACAAAAAATTGGTAAAAACGTGTAGAAAGAATGAAAGATTGAAGGAAGAGAATCTCTTCACGAAGAACACCATACAATTTGTTTTTCTAGAGAATGTATTACATTGAATTCTGAAGAGGCCTGCCAGTCAACCATCTTTAGTTATGATCCGTAACATAGTTTCATTTATATTGCATATTTGAAGGGGTTGGTTCTCTTAAAGACATGGAGTGCTCATTTTTCTTTTAGAATCCTATATTTATGGTCTAGACTAAACAAAGTAGTCATGAACAAAGCTTAAAAGGATGAATAAGTAAGACATTAACTTCTGGTTTGAAAGTACCTTAGATGATTCTACCACATTTGGTTTGGGACTGATAAAAGAGAAGTAAATCTAGGTCCTCTCATTTATCCATGCTCGCTGGGCTAAAAAATGCTAGATACCACTGTATGCCCATGGTTGCTGAGTGGTTCATCATCAACTAGGATGGAGGATAGCCTGGTATATACGTTTTTTATACTGGGATTTGTATTATCAATGGCAGCATATGATTATCAGGTATGAATTCTTTTATACATGTGAAGTATGTAAAAATGACAATTTATTCTAGTTCTAATAGCAACGGGTTATATGTGGTTCTGTTTTTTTTTTCTTTGCAGAAAATTAGATTTTAATTGTTACTTCTCTGCCTATTCCATGCCGATTTTGGCCTGATTACACCTACGTTGGCAAAGTTAAAGACCATATATGACAGGTTTTAGTTTTCATGTCAGTATTATCCTTGTTGAAAATGTGATGGGCCCTATATAAGGAGGAGTGCATAAGAAGGAGAAAGAGCATGAATTGGGCTTCAGCCTAGGAGGCCCACCACCAAAATGCCCTAAGGCATTATGGTTTGGCTCCTTTAGGACTTATAACTCCTTCTCTTCTTCTTATCCTTTCCAATATGGGATTTCTCTCATTCCAATATTCCAACACTCCCCCTCAAGTCCAACTGGCCTTGTCCAGTTGTGACTTGCTTTCAATTTTTCTATTTCTTTCTTTTTTTCTTCTTTTCTTTTCTTTTTCTTCTTTTTCTTTTTTTCTTCTTCTTTTTGGGCATTTTTTGACTTTTTGCCTGGGCTTGTGTTCACTTGGAGTCTCAGAGGCCACAATATCTTTCTTGGGCTTGTACTCTTGTTGAACCTCAGAGGCCACAGGTCCATCTCTTTTCTTCTCGCCTGCCTAGGTCTTCCTCACTGAGTCTTCTTCATTGGGCTTGAGGTCTTGAGCCGCAGGTCCATTGTCTTCTTCACTTTTTGGGCTTCAGGTCTTACGCCGCAGATCCATTGTCTTATCCCTGGGTCTTCCTCACTGAGCCTTCTTTCATTGGCTTTCAGGCCTTCTTCATTTTTGGGCTTCTTCTTCATTTTTTGGGCTCCAACCTTCTTTATTGGGCCTTTAGGTCTTGCAATTTATCAAGCCCAATTCGCTAGGATTTCCAGGATCTTCATGGGCCGAAACAAAGTCGGTGAGTTCTGATACCATATTGAAAAATCGATAGGCTCGTTCCGAAGGGAGTGCATTAGAGAGAGAGTGCATTGTTGGAGGCCCACATTAGGAAGCCCACTACCAAAATCACTAAGGCATTATGGTTTGGCTCCTTTAGGACTTATAACTCCTTCTCTTCTTCTTCTCCTTTCCAATATGGGTTTTTCCCATTCCAATATTCCAACAATCCCACAACAACTATTTTCAGTAAGCTTGAATTGACTATTCTGCTTCTATCACCTTAACAGGCGTGGTCCCAACGAGTTACGTGGTAGGATGTAGGCCTTTCCCTAACTCCTGCAAATGTAACTATTCTACTTACTAACCTAAATCTCTTGGAATTATTGGGCTTAGCCATTTCTATCCATTTTCACGTGCGAATTGCAGCACACCACCTATTGGTGAGCCAGTAATGGTTTAAATGCAAGAAATTATAATCGTAAATGTAGCTGCAGTGTTCTAATACAATCGTCTTATGATTGGTCCAAATAAGAAATGTTGGGCCAACAATAATGTTAAATCGATGTTTCTAATCTTTTAGAAGCAAAACTTGTAGTTAATTGTGATCCTGTAAAATGTTGCAAAGAGTTTGAGCATTTCATAACTAGTATAGGGTGCAGATATTGAATCAATGGTAACAGGTACCTAAGGAAGAACTCCATTCAACAAACTAGATATTGTAGAGGAAAACAACCATACCAAGATTGGCACAAGTTATGATCTGTGACCCTATGCCCATCAAAGTTAATCACTTAAAATGGCTGATTCATTGCAGGAAATCCCTTCTACTGTATTCAAGAACAATGCAAATATTTGTGGAGTGGGGACAAAAAAAATAGAGAGAGATGAAATTGAAGGTTGACTATAAAGTATGACTAAAACGTGATTGAGCTTTCATCTGCCTAATGCAAATATATGTTTGTTGAGGCTCTAGTGCCTGAGCAACTATACCATAGAATGAAAGGATAAATTGAGGTTTTGTGGAGACCAATTCAATTGAGATTTTTACATATATAGATTGCTAAGTAAGCAGGGAACCAGTCAATGGGGTGTGGTATGCAAGAGTACTATCGGTATGCTTGTGCCTAGTATTAGACCCCTAAGTTTTAATAGTAAAATCGTGCAACTTTGACCAATTTTGAACAACTTTTGATACCTAAAACGACATAACAAGGCAATGACTTACGAGTAGGTAAGGAAAACAAACATTGGCAATGGAAACTCAGGAATAGGCGAGCGTTGCTTGCATTGGTATACATTAGCAGAAATCTTTGATGAGATGCAGATTCAGATATAAACTCAAAAAATAATCTTGAAATGGACCGTGGATTGAAGGTTAACTAAATCACATACATAAGGTAGATATGTAAGAGCTATAAGGACTTAATGTATGTTCAAATTGCCGAACTATGACTAATGGACTTGACCTAGGTAAGTATTCGACCGGACTAGTATATTATTAAAGACTTTCAGATGATTTATTATCAATGGATAAAGATCAAAGATCTTAAATGATGTGACGAATAAGATTATAGTAAATATATATTAGCTCTAAAAGATACAAACAAAGATCATTTTAAGATAGTAGAGTTATGAATGTATTATTTTTAGTTAAATATAATCTTTTATTTTGTTTTTTGTATCTAATTAGTTAGTGTAATGTAATTTGATAAGGACATAAATGATCAAGTTAGTACAGTTCAATTAAGATTCTAAATTGTAAATTCAAAAGTGCCTATGAATAACTTATGTGAGCCTTATTCCAAAATAGAGGTAAACAGTAAAGAAACATATTGAGAGAGAGCATTCATTTATATACTTTTGAGGAGGTAATAAATGTTGGTTTGTACTGAAACTCTTGAGTGTTTATTGTTGTTTTTGATAGTTTAGTGCTTTCGTAATATTCTTGGAAGAGTGTGAGTTAAACACTAAGGTTATGTGAAACAAGTTAGTTAGTCGACAATTACATGAAAAAGACAGAGTCTTGCTTAAAAGGATAGGTGCAACTTATAATATAAATTTAATGTCTAGAAAATTTTTTGTAATACCTAATAAGATGAATTTTCGTACAAAGAATAGAGTTTTCGTAACATTTTATTGTAACATGTAACGATACCTTAGTTACGTGTCCCGGATCGAATGTGAAAGGGCAATAAATGAAGAAATGTAGAAAATACCTTATTTCAGTTCCATAACTTCAAACGAGCTTTCTGAAGTCGAAATGAGCCCGAATTCACCGTCATCTTCATAGGAACTGTTCATCGGAACGCGGTCAACGTCTTTCTACAGTTTTCTCAAAATGTAAGCCCTCTTAATGGTTCAGAGAATCCTTATGCTTACAAATGATATGAGAAACTATAAGGGACCTTAATTTTTATATATAACTTCCATATCGGGCTTCCCCATCACAGGCCCTATATAGGTCTGGCCTACACTGATCAGGATCTATTTTTCACCCAGACTTTGACCTATTAATTTAGATCATTTATTGGGCCACTTTATTATCTTTATCTGGATCAATAGTCAAAATAAAATAACTAGACTACTACTATAATAATGGTGAGTCTAGGTCGATCCCACAGAGAGTGTGTGCAAAGTTTATGAAATGAAATTAATCAGTGTTTAGGTTTAGGGAGTTTTGGATTTTTCAAATAAAAAAATAAAACCAAACTAATAAAAAAATTAAAGAAAACATGTGAAAATTGATAAAAGTGGGGAATTTGGTAGGGATTTGGTTCATTGGTTCAATCTCGACTCACACCCTAATTAAACATATTTCATTGATTTGTTATTCTCTAACCACTCCTGGCGACTATTAGTCGTGGGTTAATAATTAACCTGAATTTTCCCTTAAGAAATTTGTTTAATCAAGATATATTCGTTAGTTAAACCTAACCACCGAATAACTTAGGATACGATCTCTAGATTTAGTTAGGCAATAACATTACAAATTAGGAAATTCGATTAATCAAGGCAATAACCACATACGATATGTTATTTAACTTAGGTCATGTTATCCCTAATGATTACAAATCATTAGTCGCTAAACATGAATTCTAACATAACAATTACATATTACATCGTAATTCTAGCAATGGGTTTGCAAATAAACGATTCAATAAACTCATTAAAATCATCTTTTCACAATCCCAATTCAATAAATACAAGATAACATAATCAATTCTTAATGAGAGAAAGAAATAAAAAAAACAAAGAAATACACTTATCCTAGGTCATCGGTGTTGATGTTACCTCTGAATCGGCATTGGGACATCTAGCCTTCTATGGGTCTCTCATAAAAAAATGTTTCAGCCCCACTCATATATCCCTAGCCGAAACCCCCTTGCTCTTCGCGCCTTCCTTCTTTGTTCTGTCGCAAGCCTCCTATTCTCTTCTCCTATTCATTGATTTGACAAATAAACTCTTTGGGTCACGCCTCCTATTCATGCCTCTAGTCCTCTCCCGCAAGCTCTCTTATGTTCTATTTCATGCCATTGTTGTGTTCTTTACAACCCTTTTGCAGTGTTAAACACTAATGTTTAACGCTAGCTTTCAGGTTCAACGCTAGCGTTTAAAGCCATGCGTTAAACACATGCAATGCTAGCTTCTGTCTGCTTTTGGGTTGTGCTGCTGTCGTTTTGTCTTTGTTTTAACCCTCCTGCATGCATGGCGTTTTGTCCTTCAACTCCCAACTGCTACATGCGTTATACTCTCTTATTATTTCTTCTTTTTTCCAGCAAGCATTTTTAATTCTTCTTCTTTGTATTTTGATTTTTTTCTTATCTTTTAATCTTCTTCTTTTTGCTCCATGAAGACAAGTGAAATTTTATTTTCAAAAAATAGCCCAAATGTAGTGGTTTTAACTCATTTTAATTTCCTTTCTTTCAAATTATACCTAAAATCATATATGAATTAAAATGAGTATCTTTAACATTTTCGTATCATTAATCACTAAGTGTAAATGATTAAATGTATCAACAATTAAACACATATTATCCAACTTTATGGGAAAAGTAAAAAATGTCTAATATTCTCCCACTTGGACAATACTTAATTGCAGTTTTGACTCAAGTTTAAAAAACAGTTTTAAAAACTTGGTTAAGCTACGCTATTGTAGTTCTCAATTTCTCCAACTTTATGCTAAAATATATTAGAGAAATCTTGGTTTCTCTTATTGAATGCTAAACAGCATTAGAGAAAAACTTGTTTCCTCTCACTAAATGCTAAACTGCATCAGAGGAAATATTTATATTCTCCAACTGAATGCTAAACTGCATTAGAGAACCTTTATGGGATAAAAACTTATATCCCCCTATGTCATATGAAACTTTAAGGATATCCGTATAAAACTGTATGCGTCTAAATGAAATATGCTCAAGGTCAATCTGTATATATGCCCAATGACCTTTAATTGTTTAAGATTGACACAAATCTTAAGACTTTCATATGTGTTATGACAATGTATGACAGCATGTATTACTGAGGATAAATGATGATCATCTTTATCGATGAACCATCACACCGTCATAATACATCAAATGTATAAATGTACAAATGCACATAGAGCAAATATAAGGATCCTTTAACTAATAGTGTCTAAGGACTTCAAAACACCCATACTATATGCTTGTATTTCAAACATAAGTGGGTGAAGTCCTTTAGTTAAAGGATCGACTTATAGTTCATTAGTCCTTAAATGCTCCAAACCTTAATGTCAACTTTTCGTGTTAACTCCTTTATGGTCAAGAATTTGACTTTCAATTGCATAGACCCTGTGATGTTCTTATTGTTGCTAAACAACATAATAAGAAGATTATTACATTACAATCGAATGGGTCTAGTCATTGAATCAATCAATGACAAACTAGAAATTAAATTTTTGAGTTAAACAGTCTATGAAGTAGCCCTATAGCATGCACTCTGCATGCATAGTCGAGAAAATCACTCATGCCTACTTGACACTCTTCCACGATTTTGCACCATCTGCAAACTGAAAAAACTATAACCTTAAGTGGACTTTTGAAAATCCAGACATATAGCTAAATTTGAATCTGAATTCTATATGAGGTTTAGTCTGTTGATTTTTCTATATGTCAACATATAATCCTTGATTCCCTTTAATTATCTCAACACTCGCTTGACTGTATTTCAATGGTCTACACCTGAGTTAACCAGATATTGACCAAACAGTCTAACAGTAAATACAATATCTCGCCTAATACTTAGGTCATCTCCAACTCATTCCTCTAAAATAAAGTAAAGTTTTCTCTATTTTAGAGATGCTATAGTATTTTTCACTCCAATTTACAACTCTATTTTCATACTAAAAAGAAAAATTCTCAGCATATTTTTTTTACCTTTCATTAATGATTATTAAAATTACTTTATAAAATTAACCCAACTTTTCTTTTTCACATATATTTTTATTCACAATATTATTATTGTTATATTTTCATGTTAATAAATAATAAATAATAAAATTTCAATTAAACTATAATTTTTATTTGATAATATTAAATGAAATAATATATGAGATATATTGTACTATTTTATATTATTTAATTATAGTAAATGACAATATAATTACGTAATATCAAACATCAAATTTTATTGAATTTCATAAATCAAAAATATTTTGACATTAAAAAAGGCACAGAATATTCATTACATCAAAACAAGTAAACGATAATATCACCACTAAAAATAAACATAACATAATCCACTAATCCTCTAAATTAGTATATTGCTCCCACAAATGTTCTATTAATGCATTCCTTAATTCCATATGTGCAATTTTGTCCTTGATTTGTTTATACCGGGCAAGAAATTGCTAAATCAATTATTTTCATCTGTTACCCTTTCTACAGTTGATTCTGGAGCTTCCATTACACCTGTGATTGGTCCATTTAGATCGTATTCATCCTCAACAATCATATTGTGAATAATAATGCAAGCAGTCATGATATCATGCAACACTTTTTTCTTCCAAAAACGTGTCGGTCTTATAATAATTGCAAATCGCAATTGCAGAACTCCGAATGCACACTCCACATCCTTCCTACATAACTCTTGTCTCATTGTAAAATATTTTTTCTTTACAAAATGTGATTCATGAATTGTTTGCACAATGGTGGACCATTTCAGATAAATCCCATCAGCTAAATAATATCTCATATTATATTCTTTTCCTTGAATAACATAATGAGTAGGAGGAGCAATACCTTGAGCAAGGTTAGAAAGTAAACGTGATGATTCCAACACATTAATGTCATTATTTGTACCTGGCATACCGAAATAAGCATGCCATATCCATAGATTATAATCAACGATAGCTTCAAGAATAATAGTCGATGATCCTGAACGTCTAGCATATTGTCCCGACCAAATTGTCGAACAATTTTTCCACTTCCAATGCATAGAATCAAGACTACGTAACATTCCTGGAAAACTATGTTGCTCACCAATACGAAGAAGCCTTGCAATATCGTTAGCATTTGGTGATCTAAGATACCACTCTGCAAAAATCTCGATAATGTCACGACAGAATCTCTTCAAGCCTTCAATTGTTGTTAACTCACCAATTTTAACATACTCATCTGTAGCATCCGTAGGTACACCATATGCTAACATCCAAAATGCTGCTGTTATTTTTTGTAAAGTGGATAATCCAAGTCAACCAAGCTCATCTCTTCGTTGTGGGAAATAACTATCATGCTTTTTTATAGCATCAACAATACGAAGGAACAAACTTCGGGACATTTGATATCGTCGCCAAAACATATTATCAGTATATCACGGATTTTCGCAAAAATAATCAATAAACAAATTACGATCTGCAACTTCACGATCGCGGTTGATCACTATATGCCCTGGGATAGAGCCACGATGCCCACCTTGGTTGTTTTGTTGATTGCGAAGAAGCTCAATTGTTAAATTATTTTTGTGTATCAAATTTGGTATGGTTGTTTCATCTCCAAGCATCATCAACTCAAGTTGATCATCACTTGATGATGACGACGATGAAGATAAAGATGATAGCATGTCTTGGAATTTGATATTAGAAGAACCTCCAATATCATAATCCATTTCAATAAATTGATGCATATTTGATTTAGTAAAAGATGATATTTATAAGTTCTGAAATAGATAAGGATGCAATCCATCTAACAGTTGAGATTTGGATGAAATCCAATCGGACGGTTAAGATTTGGATGGAATCTGACAATTTTATCTAACGTGGATAAGGTTGATGGTAAGTATTGAAATGATTACAATTGTAATCCATCTAACGATTGAGATGATGATGAAATCCAATCAGACGGTTGAGATTTGGATGAAATTTGACAATTTTATCTAACGTGGATAAGGTTGATGGTAAGTTCTAAAATATTAATATTGTAATCCATCTAACGGTTGAGATGGTGATGAAATCCAATCGGACGGTTGAGATTTGGTTGAAATCTGACAATTTTATCTAACGTGGATAAGGTTGATGATAATGAAATTTAATTGGACGGTTGAGATAATGATAATATTCATATATAGGTCTATAAATATGAAATCACCATTTCGAACCAATATTTCACTTTTCTTCATCCTAAATATTACATTCTCACGAGCACATCAATTCTTAAAAAAATGGCTTCTTGATTCACTGGATACAGCACTAGTGAAGATATATTGTTATGTCTGATTTATATGGAGATTTCGCAAGATCCGATTGTTGGGAGGCATCAAACTTCTGACCACTTTTGGGGTCGAATTGAAGAGGCATATAACAACGAGGCGACTGATGGGTGGGAGCAACGTAATAAGAGATCTTTACAAGAGCGATGGCAGAAAATAGCATAAGCTATTAAAAAATTACGAGCATGCATCAGACAAGTAGAAAATATGAATCCCAATTGTGCATCCGATTAAGATATTATGATTTTCCAAAATTTTTAATTCTTGCAATTTTATATATACTTGGTGGCTGGATAACTAACAAATATATATACATTGTTTGCAGCTAGATCGTGAGAAAGTGTTACTAACGCAAGATTTTAATTGCAAAACAAGTTTCAAATATAATCATGTATGGAACATTGTTAAAGATTTTGAAAATTGTAATGATGATGTTGTCACACCAAGACAAATTTACCGGAAGCAAACTTCCAGCTATGTGTCATCAGAATTCAATAATCCAACACTTGAATCTCAGGTACCGGTATCTCCTGTGCTTTCTAATTTCAATATAAATTTGAACGATGACGAAGTCAGTAACTCTTCATCTAAAAGGCCTATTGGGGTGAAGAAGGCCAAAGTGAAGAGAAAAATGGAGGAAAATGTTCTTTTGAGATAAATAACCTTAAAGCTGAAAATCAAGAGCTTATTAAGTTATTTAAAAACAAAGTGAAGATAGACAAGTAGCGCTTGAAATGACTAGATAGAAGATAGAGATTCAGAGAAAAAAGTTGGCTTTGAAGCAATGGAAAGAAGAAATTAAAATTATATCTCAGGACTTGAATCAAATTAGAGATCCTGGTCGTCGTGCTTATATTGCAGCTGAACAAGCACGGATTCTGGAACAATCATCACATCAACTACAACCACAGCCAAAATTGTCAAATAATATTTTTGACGAATATTTTACTAATATTGGTAAAGATGGAACTAATCTACCTGATTATTAAATTTTTCAATTTTGTATTAGTAATTAATTATATTTTGCTTGTATGTTGTTTATTTAGTTCTCTTGCTTGACTATTAATATTCATGTATGTGTGTTTTAATTTAGTTTGTCTTTGTTTGTAATCCATTATATTATTCGACTATTAATATAAATATATTTTTGGTTTACTAATTTAAATTTTTCTAATGGATATTTTTAAAAATTTTTATTTAAAATATTTATTCATGAGTAAATAATTATAAAGTTATAAATATATAATGAAAATATTTATAAACATGAGACTAAACCTTAAAATTATTATAAAGTTATAATTACTTAAATAAACATATAATAAAAATATTGAAATATTGTTTAAATAAGAAAATAAAAAATGAAAAAATGAAAAATGAAAAAATGAAAAAAGAAAGGAAAAGGAAAAGAGACAAAATTAAAAAAAACGAAAAAATGAATAGTAATGAGGGGTCGTATGACTTCAAACTTGGGTTAAATTACGTAATTTAACTAATAATTTATTTGAAAATTCAAAAAACACAATTAAATATTATTCAACTTTATAGAGAAATTCAAAATGTCCAACGTTAATTGCTTTGGAAATTCTTATTTCAGTCATTTTTTTCAGGGGAGAAATTTAATTTCGCAATTTTGATTGTACCTATAATTCAAATTTTAGGCAATATAATTGTTAACGAAGGCTTAAAATTTAGTGTGTATTGGATTTGAGATGCATGGCTTTTGTCCATATACATCCAGTTTGGGACACAAGCAATTCACGCAGCATTGCGTGTGAGGACACAGCTACCACGTTGTGCAAGCTGCTACTCCAGCTCCAGCCACACAACACACTCGAGACCATAATTTTGGATAATTCTCATCAAACGGACGAGTATCGGACGAGCGGTGCTAAACAAAGACACGTGGGACAGATTAAAAAAGAAAAACAACACTTACTTCACGAACTTATGGGGCCAACAATGACTTGCAAATCCAGTGTGATGATCAATAACAAAAACAAAAAGATGCTTCCAATGTTCTCCTCCACGCAAATAAAGAATGGTCCCAGGAAGGGGAAAAAAAAAATTAAGCAGTAAGTTCAAGACTTTGTTCCTCTCTTGAACACAAACTTATTCAGTGTTTTGGGTGATGAACTAGCCCAGCTTAGTGAGTTGAGGGTAAATGCTTAGGCTAAATGTCTGCTGCTCTCTAACTCCTAGTTCAGGACAGATTAAACTAGGATGCAGTCATAAATCATGGTTTATTAACTACCATAGAACGAAGAAACCTATTGCCAGGGTTTGGGTGAAGGCCGTGAAAGATGAACCTGATGGAGGTGCTAGCAGTTTTCCAGGCCGGAGCTGGGACCCTGGCTTGGAAGTTGAGGTCCCTTTTGAGCAAAGACCGGTATGTCAGGCATGCATGTGTTTTTTCAGGAATCAGGAGCAATACTTGATTGTCTACTAGACTCAATCAAGATTCAAGTCGTCCCGTTTCGAGTTTACCACAATCAATCGCTACTTTTGAAACAGGTGAATGAGTACTCGTCGCTGAAAGATGGACTCTTGTATTCTTGGGGTGAGTTGGCTCCAGGGCCTCTCTTTGTTCGACTTGGAGGACTCTGGTTGGCAGCATTCACCGTTCTTGGGCTTCCAATTGCAGCTGCAAGTTTCAATCCTTCACGGGTATATTATAAAACCTTTATTTTGAAGATAAATATTGATACAAACCTGCTTGACTTGGATATAACCGACTGACCCATCAAGAAAAGTATCTTTTAGTATGTGTCATCAAACATATTCCATTTGCAGATTAGATATTCTGTCAATATGATCAGCTTGGTTCACTGTTATAACCTTGCAGGAGCCCTTAAGATTTGTCCTATCGGCTGGGACAGGAACACTCTTCCTTGTATCGTTGATCATCTTAAGAATCTATCTGGTATCGTAACCAATCTGTTCTCTTATTTCAAATTGCAAACCCTCTTCATTTATTGGTTGAAAGACTACTTTTGAAATCATACATGACCGGTTTCAGGAGCATAAAATTTACAAAAAAATTAGCCGCGAGTACGAAGAGAATTGCTTTTGCAAATTATTTACAGTCCCTCATCGCCACATGTAACTTTGGCAGTCACATCATAACTGTGGACTATATAGCTTTGCGCATCCCACAGGGGTGATACTATCTATTCACCTAAGTTATCTGTTCTATCAGAGTAGGTTATTATGTGGTTGGAAGGAGAATTACAGTGAAGTCCTAGCATTAAATCTTTCTAAAGAAAATTCATCAGGGGCATCGATCCATATGCATGTATGCTAAAAAGAGTCCTATAAAATAACTGAGGCCATTTTGAACTCCTGTTACATCTGATTATCTTCTCTCATTCCCCCTCACTTATGGCCACTGAAAGAGTTAACTTATCCCGAATTCTAATGAAATACTACAGGGTTGGAGTTATGTTGGTGATAGACTTCTATCAGCTGTGATACCTTATGAAGAGAGTGGATGGTACGATGGACAAATGTGGGTAAAGCCACCGGAGGTTAGGATCATTGTTCTCAATTTAGCAACTTTATCATCAAAGTTCACTTCTAGCTTGACTTCTAGCAAATTATAGTTGCTATGCTTACAAATTATGAAGACAATATGTACCTGCAAATCTAGACAAGAAGCACGTAAATGGAAGATGTAATTACAACAAAGTAACAGTAGAAGCCACAAGACATCAGAAACCCTGAAAAAACTCACATCAGATTACACGAAGTCAATATATCAAAGAGATTGCATCCTGATATATGATTATGAGGCATTTCTGAATAGCTTTCCTTTCTTAGAAAGAAGAGAAGAAAGCTTTAGCTAATTCACCAATTTAGTTCAATGGAACATATTCTATTAGTTACCAGTAAGATGGATCATCCAGAACGAAAAGAGAAGCCATCAAATCAGAGTTAAAAGATGTGTAGTTTGATGCATTGAAGTGCATGATCTAAGGTTTTTACTATGGTTCCATCAATGTTCATCTTAGCATCTTTGTTTAATTCAGTAACAAAAAGATGCTAACGTGTAAAGAAACAAACATGAAAGATGGAAAGCAGAAACAATACGCAAGTATTATTGAATTGGACCTTATTATATCCTCTATTAATGTAGGCACATCGACAAAGAAGGAAACAATGACATCCTTTATTTTACTTAGCATTTTAGCAGAGATTCACCTATCTACATGTTGGAATGATTCTGCAAACTGAGAATTGTTTCCCCTTTCTTTTCCAACAGGTGTTGGCACGTGATAGATTGTTAGGTTCCTACAAGGTAAGAAGGCCTTCCCAATCATCCCTCGCATACAAGAAAAATATACCATAATCTATATCTACCGCATATCCATTCATGAAACATGTGAATAGGCATTTTGATATCGATAGCAATGCAAAACTAATTTCTGCACATTCTGACCTAGGAAGGCAGAGCACACTAATAGAAATGGAGCAACATAAACATATAAGCGGCTTAGTATGTGTGTCGAAATGGCATTCGATCATATTAGCCACAACTCTTGAACATCTTTCCAAATAAAAGAGATTGATAAAGGAAATTCTTGTCTCTAGGTTAAACCTGTCATCAAAATGTTGAAACAAACACTAGTCGGAACAGGGGTGCTACTTGTTTCAGCAGTGCTACTGTTTATCTTTGCTACACCAGTTGAGGATTTATTTAAAACCACCTTTTCCAAGGAAGAGAATCCATCAAATGAGTTGGTTTCAAAAACCAACCAAAAGTACAACGTAAGGTATGAGCACAAACATGAAGATTTCAATTACCATTTTAAATTTGCGCCTAGTTTATATGCTTACATTTTTCTTCTGCTGACACATTTTGTTCTGCACACCGTAGAAAGGAGGAATTGGTTAGATTGCCAGCGGAGGTGATCACTGATGATGATTTAGCAGAAGCTGCGGCAAAAGCTGCTGATGGAAGACCAGCATACTGCAGAGACAGATTTTATCGCGCATTAGCAGGTGGGCAGTATTGCAAATGGGAAGATCTAGTTGACTAATTAGCAACAAGTGAGAGATTGGTTATGTTCAAACATCTAAGTTCTATTTACCAAAGAGTATCGTTCAACTTTTGTAGAAAAACTAAATCTCCAACATCAGACACATAAGCGAAAAGGAAACTTGCCAAAGCAGATTTTGCAACCAATAGCCCCATTAAGAACTTTGTAAACAAGCGCTCTAGACCAATGTGTTGGTTTATGCCCTTGCAGCCAACAATGATGGATAACAATACAATAAACTGTGAATAGTGCCGGCACTACTGTTTCTGTTTGCATCTTCAGAATCCGAATCTCTATATTCAAGACAAAACGAATGCTTTGCTTGATGGAGTATTCAGCAACAGTATGAAAAACAGTGAATTGTCCATTCAGCGGAACATACTTTTCTCGTCGGGGAAAGGCAGAGACTGCCGTGGAAAGTAGTAGTAGGATTGTAGATGTTGTTCACACACATAAATGGAAGCAACAGAATAATTCTTTTCTCTTCTACGAAAAATAATATACGCTCCACAAATATACCAGGCAACGATCAACACATAAACAGAAATATAATTTTTAATGTGACAAATCCACAATGTGAGAGGGAAAACTCACGGGACCTAGTGAAGTAAAACAATCTCCACTATTCTAAAAAAATAGATACACCAATGTTTGGTCCTAACAATTTGGGGATCAACAAGCATCAAAAATACCACCAACAATGGTGGATAACAACACAATAAAGTCCTTTAAAAGGTGTCTTAGTCTTAGCGTGAGCAAGAAGAGGGAATAAAACAACAAATTACTTACACCAAAGTACGACTTGCACAGTCTGGTTTGGCTAAATGTTGTTAGGTAAAGTACCTAATTGCCTTCTAGAGATAAGCTTAGTAAGCTACCCAATTTGATTTTTTGAGTTGTATATGGTTTTATAAGTGGGCTTCAGTACTTTGGAAGAGAACCTTAGATGCAGCAATGGCTTCTTTTGTTGTTATTATTATTGAAATCTAGGTGGAGACTCTTATCTTTATTGTCCTTCATATTATTCCATAAAAAGTGAAGTATCTTTTCTACCCTTATAAGTATTACTATAAGATTAAGGTTTCCACCATCACAAGTATTGAATCTCATCACTTATGTCAATTGAGTTGTCAAACTTATATTTTCAATCTTCTCGCTCAAAGCATCCAACTTTGTCTTTAATGTTGTCACTACATCAATAACATAGATACCAGTTGATTTGGGTTTTTAGTCTCTGGTTCCCTAACTAGTAACTATTCATTGTTATATTCTTGATCAGTTCTTATAATTACTTAAAGAGTTTTAAAGTTGGTAGACTCACATAGACATGCATTAATCAACTTCGTTACATCTGTAGTCACAAATTAAGTTCATGGTGTAAGCACTTTCTTAATAACTCCTTCTAGCTCTTCCAAGTTTCATACAATGTCTCACTCTCTAACTGTTGAAAAAGAAAAAAAAATGTCATTTCTAAGTTTTGATGTTAAGAAAATTCCTGACTAAAAACTTTTAAGCAAGACTAACCCAAATTTTGATAGATCAAGGAGACAAGGATTTCAACCATGATTTAGCTTTGTCCCTTAATGTGCAAAGGAAAAATCTCAACCAAATTTCATCATTTAGAACTCCGCTAATCTTGGAAGTGTCATAAATCTCCAAAAAGTTAATGATGTGTATATTTGGATCCTTATCCAGCAAGCTATCAAACTACTTAAATTGTTGAACTACTTGAATCATATTAGGATTGATCTCAAATTTATTAATCTCCACTCGTGATCTAGTAATATTAGATTTTGTTCTCATAAGTGATGGTCTAGCGTAATCCCTTATAATGCATTTTCTTTCATATCCTACCATTGTGCTTGGTGGTTCTAGCATTAAGTACCTAAATCCTAAAATTTAAAAAATAAACACAAGATTAAGAAAGAAAGTCTTAAAATAAATAAATACAAAAAATAAAAAATACTTAATAAAAAAGTATTCTTAATTTTCTAGTCCTTGACAACAAAACACTTTATGGTGTATTTTTTTGAACAATGCTAAAGGTCAACGAGACAAATACACTTATCGTTCTTATAGTATAGCTTAATAAATATCGATTTCTATTTCATGAAGATTGCAAATACTAGCACTAACTATTTTCTATTATTAAATATCACAAAATGAATGCTAAGAGATGATTAATTTAAATAAAATTAATAAACTAAAATAATAAACAATAACAATAAATAAGAATGAAGCAATCAATAGATAAACAAGCTATAAATGTAGAATTTCTCCTAGAGCTGTGCTATAGTTAAATTTATTTTGATTAAGTTAATAACCCAAACTTTTTTAACCAATAGAAATTTCAAATTTATAAACATATTCTTTTTCAAGACATACAACTCATTCTTTTAAGTTGATTGATTGAATTCTCTTTATAATCAAAACCCTTAAGAATGCATAAATTCGTTCTATGAATTTTCTGAATAGATTTGCCTTTAGCCTAAAACATTTATAAGATCTCATGCAGCTCTTATTATCCATGCCATGTTCTATTCATATATATGATTCCTTAATTTCTATATATGAAATTCGAAATTGAATTAAAACACTATCATATTTCAATTTAATTACAATAAGTACTTATGAATTATTCATAAAGAAATATAAGTTTCTCATTAAATCAAAGAATCAATCTAAACAGATAGTTATAAGGTTCATTCCATTTAGATTTATCTCAACTTAGTTCATACTAAAGATAAGATACCAATAACAATTAAAAATAAACAAAATTTAAGAGCTCATTCTCATAAATCTTGAAATGTTGAACCTTTCACTTAAATCTCGATGAAAACCCCTTCTTATCTATCCATTATTGCCTCTTTCTTGTCTCAAGATGCTCCAACTCTTGTCTCTAATAATCTTTTATTGCCTAATGCCAAAATTTGCCTTTTTATTAAAAAAATTTAGAAGTCTCTTCTATTCTTAACAGCTCTATAAAATCCTAGTTTAAGTAAAAACACTATCAATACAGGGTCTCCAACACAAACCTGTGTTGGACTCATGTTCTAAATACTTTCAAACTGTTCATGTGCACGAATTCCATATTGCTCCAACTTGTACCAAATCACTCTACTTTAACTCAAATTTGTCAAAATTCATTCCTTCTTTATTATGGAGCTACAACAAGCACTACAACAAGCAGATGATTTAGTGGCATTTTCTTTTGGACGAAAAGAAAATCGTTGCAAAAAGTAAACATCTTGTGACGATTTAAACAATTCGTCATTAAAAATAAGCATTTACCATCCAAACACAAAAGCGTGACAAAAGGGAAAGCATTTTGCAACGCATAACAGAAATCGTCGCCAAATGTTGAATATTTAATGACGATTAAGAAAAATTGTTACAAAATGATGTACAATGGGTGACGATTTCAAAGGTTTGTTGCTAAATGCAGCTTATAGTGACACTTTCAAAAAAAAGTCACCATAGGTTGTCAAACATTTGGTGACTAATATGGGATATCGTCACCAAAGGATATTTGGCGACGATGTTGTGAAGTGTGACGAAATGGTCAATATTTGGTGACGAACTATATGAATCGTCGCAAAAGGTTACACATTCAGCAATGATTTCTAAAAATCGTCACTAAATAATACATATTCAGTGATGATTTGTGAAAATCATCATTAAATGGTACACATCCAGTGACGATTTTCAGAAATCGCCACTAAATGGTTGACATTTTATAAAATTGTTAAACTAACATTTTTATAATATGTCATAGTTAAGATATGTTTTATTAGAAATTTGTTTTGAATGTTTACAACGTATTATTAAAAAAACACACAACATAATTTTAAGTGTTAAACAGTAGTATTAATTAATCGTTAGTATTCACTAACATTGGAAAAATTAGTTATAAAAAATTTAAATAATTTTATCAATATAATAATATGATATATGAAATAGTACGAACTTTGAATTAGAAGTTTAATAATTCATACAGTCATAGAACCAGAACAATAACAGTCTACATTCAATAGTACGCAGCTTAACCCCTAACTAGTAGAGAGGTTGTTTGATAAATTCTTACAGGTACAATAATAAATCAACTTTAAAGCTGAGTTCAATTGATTAACTCGATAAATGACAATGATATAATTATTTATTTGGATTCCAAGTGACATGAGAGTTGATAAAAGTAAATGAGTCTCCGATGTCTGGACTCTCGAGAAGGGTCCTTGTACGTTTGAAGGCACCAATTGAAACAGTAACAATTCTTCCCTTAGGTGTAGGGTTTTTCACACCCTCTTGTAGCAACTTTTTCGCTATAGCTAAACTTCTAAAGGATACAGTGAATGAGCCGCTAGATTTTAATACCTAAAACACAATCAGTATAGAACTTATAGATTGTTAGATTAGTAAACCGTTAAATGAACCGAAATTGGAATAATCCGTTAAATGAACCGAAATTGGAATGACATGCATTCGTGAATGAGCAGACGAAGTATGTGGAATTGATGAATTTTCAAAAAGAATCGATTTTTCTAATCCTTTACGGACTATTGTGATATCGCTCCCACCTCCATGGGCATATATGTCATCTTCGAGGCTCAAGGAAGCTTAAAACAATATGTAGTATAATCCATCAAATGTAAATGTATATATAATACCTTCATAAAAGGAAGTGAGATGTACATAATGAGGAAAGTGACGTTGTTCGGATGATACTAAACATCTTGAAGTAGAAGATCGGCCATAAAAGGAAAACGATGATTAGTGTATGAAGTGGAGATTTTTCTGCATTGTTGATTTTTTCAGTAAGGGCAATTTTGTTACATTCCTCCTAACGTAATGACTTAGGGCCATTTGGAATCAATCTCTATGTCGACATTCTTTGATTAATAATGTTAAGAGGTATATTCTACAAATTTCGATTTAGAATAATGATATGTTTAACTTCAATTTCAATGATAAGTGAAACTAGTCCAGTTTAGCATTTATACATCTTCAATGTGCCTAATGATGTGAAAGTTACCCTTACTAAAATTTTAAAAATCTATTATCATATGTAAAATATAGACATGACTATATTCTTGATATACAGAAATATAATATTATCTATAGTTCTGTATATTACTATTAATGGAAATGAATAAAAGTAAAATACTCTTGAAACAATTTCATCAATGCAAAAACAAAGCTTTTATAAGATTAAGCGTTAAAGGTCGTTGGGAAGACAGACATAAAGAAATAATAAAGATAGACAGTAAATCATCTTCAAAACACAACCATAAACACAACTCATTCATGAAATGCATAATTAAGAACTCACAATAAACACCTAACCATATAAGTTAAACTTAGCATAACTTCGTTGATAAAAATAGAACAAAAAAATAATATCAATTTAGTGAATAATCATTCTTCGACGGTGATGAGCACAAGATAGAACTCAAAGAAAAGAGACAATTTTGGATTGGTGTTGACGGCTTGAACGAGAATGGAATAGGCTTTTGTGTTTTTGTCTTTGAAAACCTAATATAAAATAGTGTCGTTCTTCTAGTTTAGGTAAACGATGTCGTTTATTATTTTTTGTAGTTGTTTGGAAGTAGTATTAATTAATTTGATACGATCTATTGCATTTAGTCGACAAACGTCAGATGTAGCGACTAATACATGATTCGTCGCTAAAGCCTACTGATTCATAAATAATTTGTAATAAATTTATTTTCCTATTCCAAATAAAACATAATTTGAATTAAAAATTAAATTATTCAATTGAAAACTATTTGAAAATTAATTTGTTGATCGTTCAAATAAATTAAAATTGACTTACAATTTTCAAAAAATTATACATTTTCATTATTATAATTTCAAAAAACGTATTTAAAAAAATTAAAAAATTTAGTTATTGTAATTTAGAAAAATAAATAATAATAATTTTACAAGACATTGTAATATAATTATAAAACAATTTTTAACAAATTATATTTAAAGATTAGTCATTCCCAAAAAATAAGCAAAAGAAGAACAATTGCATATATAAGTGAGGATTAATTTTTTATTTTGTTATTGGTAATAGGAAAAACTGATATATGTTAATTAATTAAGAAAATTAAGAATGTAAGAAAAATGATTGGATTTTTGCGACATTTTATATAATTGGTAGTGAAATTGGAGTGATAGGTGACGAAATTTGCGACTGTTGGAAAAGGTTAAAGGTTGAGTTGTAGCGACGATTCATCAGTTTGGTAGCAAAATATTGTACATTTTGAGACGCTATCTAGTTTTTGTAACAAAAGTATAACATTTTACAAAGAAATATAGATTCGTCGCGAAATGTACGGGATCAGAATAATATAACTATGTCATTTTCTGCGTTTCTAAATGTATTGGCGACGGTCAGTAAATGTTGGGCATTTCACGACAAATCGTGGTTTCATCGCCAAATGTTGCAACGGTAAAAACAAACGACATCGTCCCACCTTACCAAAATTTAACTCGAAGCCCCTCCCCCCCC
>JANZXR010000172.1:3881607-3893466 GCA_027575705.1 Erythroxylum echinodendron
GCAACAGATAATAGGCTATAATTTAAAGAGGGAATAACAAGAATGGAGTTTAGGTTTAATTGGTTTAAAGTTTTAGAACCTTCACCAATTACGGATACAATTTCACCACTTACGGTTTTGACTTTAGGGATGGTTGGTTTGTGCATATCTTTTACAGTACACTCAGAAGTCATATGTTCAGTTACTCCTGAATCAATAATCCAAGTATCTGATCCAGACGGAGAAGAAGTTTTAAAAGACTTACCAGTAGATATGACATTCAAGGCATTTGATTTTTCTTTCTCCCCCTTATCCACCTGTTTTTCCAATGGCGAAGCCTCCATCAGATTTGCCTTTCCTTTACGATTAGGTGCTTTTTCGGGATCCTACCAAGGTGGATATCCTATATTGGTATAGCAAGGTGCAGCTGTGTGGCCAACCATCTCGCAATCTGTACAATACAATTGATTACCTCCTTTTTTTTAGGAAGGCTTGGAAACCTCATAGCTCCTTTCAGTGTTTCCATTGTTATTCTGTTTACGAAATTTTCCACCCTTGGCCATGAGTGCTGTAGCCTCTCCAGTTGTTTTGGTTCGATGTAGGGCCCTTCGATTAGCTTCTCGATGCACATAGGCATATGCCTTTTCAATACTTGGCCTGGGTTCCATTCTCAAAATCTCACCACGAACTTGGTCATAGTCAGAATCCAAGCCGTTTAAGAATATATAAACAAGCATACGTTCATCCGAATCCTCATATATTTTGACATCATCAAGATCTTTCATAACAACAGTTTCACAATAATCCAACTCGATAAAGAGTTTAGAAAGCTCACCAAAGTAAATAGCCAAGGTCGTCCGACCAGCTTGTCTAAGCATCCATGTCTTTTGATGCAATGAAAAAATATGTGTTTCATCGCTTCCATCATAATACGCCTTGGATAAAATTGTCCAGATTGCCCTAGCTGTAGGTAATTGCATATATCTCTTCATCAGCTCTAGTTTCATATTGGTGAGCAGCTAGCCATGGACCTTTTGATTATCGACATTCCATTATGGCAGGAGGTGGATCTAATCCTGTGATAAACGCTTGTTTCTTCCTGGCTGCAATATGGATTTCAACGATTTACGACCAGACGTCATAATTCTCTTCATTCAGAATGATTCCAGGATTAAAATGGGTAGATTCGTTTTGATATTGAATGATGGGTTGGTTATTTGGTTTAACAGTTTTTGAACTACTGCCTGATACAGCAGTTTCAGGTGATGGAAATTTGGAAATATCATCTACCATTGCAGTAGGTTTCAGGTGAGAGGAATATGTTCAAGAATATGTATAATCTGAGGTTACGCAATTGCTCAAGGCTCTGATACCATGAAGCGTATGTGGGTAAAATACTAGATTTCTATTTTTTTTTCACTTTGTACAAACGCACATATATATACACTTGAGGTTAGGTTCTGCAAGGGTAGATTTACACGATAATTACGGGCTAAACAAGAAAACAAAATAAGTAAATACAAACTAAATCCTAATCACTATAATCAAGGAGTAATCTTCTCCAACTTTCATTCTTTCGGTTGCAACAGCTAGCACGAGGACACAATGTATTATCCTTAATTTGTCATCAAGTCCCTGTCACCAAATTGGAAGCTTGACTTATATCAGTTGGTAATTTACGTATTCTAGAAGTCTACAGCATGGGCAGCATATGGATAGAATTTGGTGAACTATCGTTTGCTTGATCTCACGAAGATTACTTGATCAAGAAAGCGTATAAAAGTGAATTCACTTTCAATTATTTCAATAGTTGGGATTATTAATACGTTTATTATTCTACTCCATTGGAAATGAGCCCAGGAGATAAATCAGTTTAAGAAAAGCAATAACGTGAAGGCACTGCAGGAAAACTTGATCCAACACCGATAGAGCAAAATCGTGGGAAAGTGTACTTTTTAGCTAATAGACAACAACGATAAGATAAAGTAAACATTGTAACGCCATAAAAAGGCGTGGGAGTGGAGTATTTCCTGCAAGAAACCTCCTTACAACTTGTAGTTAGTCATGTGTAAGCGAGATCTAGATAAAGGGAATTAAATAACAAACTCCATGGGAGTGAAGGATTAGAAGCTCGTAATTGAAGGGAAGCTGAAGAAAATAAATTAAGACCAAGTGACCCACCACATGTGCCAATCACATTTCTGTCTCTAGCTAGTACCTACTGCTGTACTGCAGACAGTTCATTTATAGATCACCGCTTTTCTCAGTAATCCACTTTTCTTTGGTGCATTGGATGTCTCAGACAGGTATATTCCAATTTGGCGTTATTCCAGTTGTCTCCCATCTTAGAGGTAGGGTTAAATTAATCTTGGATACTCAGTCGAGAAACAGTATTACTATGTACACAGTGCACATGCCAAGTTTATTGACCATTTTTCTTTTCAAGAATGACTGATATCTCTAAGGATGAGAATTGACATTATAATGACTAGTGTTCTAAAACCTAACACATGATGCGAACAATCTAAAATATGGTTTAGATTACAGTTATAGATTATTATTATTATCCTCCTCCTTATTAGATAAGATTCCAACCAATTGTTCCAAAAAGGTTTAAAAGGATCCGGTATTAGATTGCTGTGAATTCTGATTAATAGTTTAGGTTAGGTTTGAAACAAACGTTAATGGAATCATAGGAAACATCAAACAGAAGTATCTTGTGACTTTCAACCTAAATTTCTATTGGAATACTATCCAAAAGTCACATTTTTATTACCAAACAAGAGGGGATGCAATGACTTCGACACTCTAGCCACTCAGAACCACAGGAATCAGCAGATTCTTGTTCCCAATCAACAACATCCCTCGGATAGAATTGACAAGATCCAGCTACAGCGTTCTAATGGTGAACGTGATCTCTTGGCCCACCATCCCACAAAACAATAACTGAGATCAAAACTCCAATTTTCTTCGACTCTTGTACTTGCATTTGCCTTGGAACTTCCCTGTTCTGCAAGAAGCGAAAAAAAAAAAAAAAAAGCAGATATTTTTGTGCTTATCTATTTGGGAGCAAGAAGATGAGTTGGGTGGGTGGTAAGCTTCCGTACATCAAAAGCAAGTAGGAAAAAGAAAACAATTGGTGTAGACAAGTACTCGTGAACCATAACTCGTGTGATTCAAGATTACCTTCCAAACTTAAATCATTAATCTACACCATGATTATAAGGAACAACAACGACAAATTATCACCGGAACGGTAGCATATCAGATAATGGAAATTGGCAAAGCACACTTTGGCAATGCCTGAACCTTGTCAGGGGTCCACTAACGGAGTATGGGATTCCATAAGCTGTAAAGAGAGTTTGATAATTGCTTTCTTGGACTTACTGGGGCTTTGTTTTGATCAGTCACTGCTGTTTAACCTGCAAAAAGAGCACGCACCATTTCAGGCGGGGGATTGCTGACTTAAACAGAGAAAGAGAGGAATAGAAGAGTTGGATGGATAAAAGCTGGAGCACGCCCGTGACTGAAGCTAGATAGAGGGTAGGAAAAAGAATGTTATATTGTGAAAGCTAGCTAAGCTGTCCACTTGCTCTTCCTTTTTGTCTCGACCCAATCATATACTGAAACAGATAACGACTCTGCGTTTGTGTTTAGGTTCAATCTCCCTTTAAGTGCACGGTGCACACTCTCTCGTTGTATTAAGGTGTTAAGCCAGAGGCGTTGGCCAAAGCCAAAGCTTCTATCTTTATTCCTTGGTTGAACTCTCAGGCACCGGAGAACGAGAGAGAAACTCGAGATGAAGACATCGACAATGTCCTTGGTCAGTTTTCTCCTCCTGGGTCTCTGCCACTTGTTGGTGGCAGCATCGCCGGAGAAGAATCGCAAAACTTACATAGTTCACATGTTCAAATCCCAGATGCCGATGAGTTTCGATCACCACACTCAATGGTACGACTCGTCTCTCAAATCCGTATCTAAATCCGCCCAAATGCTGTACACATACGACAATGTCATTCACGGATTTTCCACACGGTTGACGCCTGAAGAAGCTAATTTGCTCGAGAACCAACCTGGGATTCTGTCCGTGTTGCCTGAGTTGAGATACGAGTTACACACAACTCGCACACCTCAGTTCCTTGGGCTCGACAAGAACGCCAGTATGTTTCCCAAGTCTGATTCAGTCGCTGAAGTGATAATTGGTGTTTTAGACACCGGTGTGTGGCCAGAAAGCAAGAGTTTCTCAGACACTGGACTTGGTCCAGTGCCCAGTAACTGGAAAGGCGCGTGTGAATCCGGCACCAACTTCACCGCCGCAAATTGCAACCGAAAATTAATCGGCGCAAGGTTTTTCTCCGCAGGCTACGAGGCCGCGCTAGGGCCCGTCGACGAGTCCAAAGAGTCCAAGTCGCCCAGAGACGATGATGGTCACGGGACTCACACCGCGTCCACAGCTGGTGGATCACAAGTGGAAGGAGCCAGTTTTTTTGGCTACGCACCTGGGGCGGCACGTGGAATGGCCGCAAGCGCGAGAATCGCTGTGTACAAGGTATGTTGGATTGGTGGTTGCTTCAGTTCCGATATCCTTGCAGCCATGGAAAAGGCCATTGATGATGGCGTCAACGTACTGTCAATGTCTCTCGGCGGAGGGACGACTGATTACAACAGAGATAGTGTTGCAATAGGAGCTTTTTCAGCAATGGAGAAAGGCATCTTGGTCTCTTGCTCGGCTGGAAATGCAGGTCCAAGCTCTTACAGCTTATCAAATGTCGCGCCTTGGATAACCACCGTTGGTGCTGGCACGCTGGACCGTGATTTCCCTGCTTATGCTAGTCTTGGCAATGGCCAAAACTTTTCAGGAGTTTCTCTTTATAGAGGAAGCTCGTCACCAGGAAAGTTACTGCCTTTTGTATATGCTGGTAATGCTACTAACGCGACAAATGGGAACTTATGCATGATGGACACGTTGATATCGGAAAAGGTAGCCGGAAATATCGTGTTATGCGATCGTGGAGGGAATGCTAGGGTCCAAAAAGGAGCTGTAGTGAAAGCAGCTGGTGGGTTGGGTATGGTTTTAGTAAACACGGCCGCGAACGGTGAAGAATTGGTCGCTGACGCTCATTTATTGCCCGCGACAGCATTGGGACAGAAAAATGGCGATGAAATAAAAAAATATTTGTTCTCTGATCCAAATCCAACGGTGACGATTCTCTTCGAGGGAACTAAAGTGGGAATCCAACCCTCGCCAGTTGTTGCGGCGTTTAGCTCAAGGGGGCCTAATTCAATCACTCCGGATGTTCTGAAACCAGACATGATAGCGCCGGGTGTCAACATCTTAGCAGGGTGGTCCGGTGCTGTGGGTCCCACCGGTCTTTCAAGTGACGGTCGGCGAGTGGAGTTTAACGTTATTTCTGGCACCTCCATGTCTTGCCCACATGTGAGTGGCCTCGCCGCCCTGCTGAAGGCGGCGCATCCAGAGTGGTCGCCGGCGTCCATCAGGTCGGCGTTGATGACCACTGCTTATGTTGCGTACAAGAATGGCCAGAAACTGCTAGATAGTTACACTGGAAAAGAGTCTACGTCGTTTGATCAGGGTGCGGGACACGTAGACCCTGTATCAGCGCTCAATCCCTCGCTTGTCTATGATCTAACGGCTGATGATTACTTGGGCTTTCTCTGCGCTTTGAACTACACATCCTCGCAAATCGCAACACTTGCAAGGAGAAACTTCACGTGTGATGCCAAGAAGCAATACAGTGTGACCGATCTCAACTATCCTTCATTTGCGGTCAACTTCAACACCACAAGGATCAAGAGTGGGGGTGTGAATGTGATCAAGCACAGGAGAACGCTTACCAACGTGGGGCCGGCAGGAACCTACAAGGTTTCAGTTACACCGCAGGTTCCTCAATTAGAAATTGCGGTCGAGCCCGACACGTTGAGTTTCAGTAAGTTAAATGAGCAGAAGTCATATACAGTCACGTTCACCGGAGGTTCAAATGCCGCCAATAATGTGAACAGCTTTCATCGTCTCGAGTGGTCTGACGGGAAACATGTCGTTGGGAGTCCAATAGCTATTAGCTGGTCTTAGGACAACAGAAATTTGGTTTGAAGTCATAAAATTAGTTGCTCGAAGAGCCTGGTGAATTATTTCGTGTAAGGTATTCAAAGTTCTCAAGTTAATTGATTGTTAAGCAGATAATAAGGAGGAAGGGTGGATTTGGTGTTTTGTTTCCTTCTCCTTGTGTGTGTGAGTGGAAAGAATTACCATACGCCATGGAGAGAACCCATTAGAAAGGTGGGGCGTCTTCTTTTGCACTGTACAGACTGCAGTGTTATTGGCAATTTGTATTGCTTTGTGATATTTTTAGGCATGCACGTATCTATATTGAATTACAATGCGATTCTACGGGACAGTGGTAGACAGAAATGGTTAAATACCTCGACTAATTTACTCCGTCAATTCGTAAACATGTTGAGCTATTTAATTTTTAATTAAAAATTAATCAATTTATTAATTAATTAATCAAATTTTATAAATTAATATTTTGTATAAATTAAAATAAATCAATTAATTTTCATTTAACAATTTCTTTTTTTAGTTATTTAATTTTTTAATTAAAAATCAATCAGTTTATTAATTAATTGTTCAATTTTATAAATTAATATTTTCTTATAAATTAAAATAAATAAATTAATTTTCATTTAATATTTTTTTAATTAAACTTCAAATTCTTCAATCAATCTCTTTCAATTATATTTCAAATTCTTTAATTTTATCAAACAATTAGTCAATTTTATAAAAATCTAATATTGGTTAAATATTTTAAACTTTAAACCTCTTACCTTACTTATTTAACTTTAGATTCGACTTTTAAAATATTACCTTATACTAAAGACATCATTTAAGTTAAGTTATAAATTCTTTTATGCAAATTAATAGTTTTTAGTATAATATGTTATAATATTAATCAATACTAAAGCTAAGTTTAAATTTTATTATTGCTATATTTCAAATAAATTAACACCCATTTTGTTCATAAAAAAGTATGTGCATACTTTTACATTGTTTAACTTAACATGAAAATTTTGAACTAAAATTTAATTATATAAAAAAGAGGGTTATTCATGTATTGCTGGCTTCATTCACTATAGCTTAGGAACGGCAATTTTAGCTTATTCCAGCTCAATTGTAGCTTAGATTAATCAAGTTACAAGCTAAAATTGTTAAGAATAATTAGGCCATAGGTTGAGGTCGGGTCAAGCGTTGGTTGCCCCGATCAAGCATGTAGCTCGATGCCACTTTGACTTTGTCAAAAATAACGTCATTTTTTATTTTTTTAAAATATATATAAGGTGGGTCGAACTAGAGGGATCCAACTCCAACCTTACTCCAACTTGGACTATTGACATCTAAATTCATCGAACTAACTACTACAAAGAGTACCTCACTATGCGTAAACTGTCGGTGAGCCAAAGCTAACAATTCCTGAGAAGGGTCGTAGATGATAAAAGCAGATGAACGTAACATATCTATATATATATAGAGGAGTTCGAATCCTCTGTCCACCTCTACTCTATCAAGGTTAAAAAATGTTGTCGTTTTACTTACAAAAAATGTTGTCTTTCAATTTTGATGGCTTATGAGCCTAGCCGTCCATAATATATCTAATTATCATGAGAGCAGACCTTCTATTCTATTTAAAGACTTATTTTCTTTTGCTTCTAACATAACTTAATGTAACTTAATGCAATAATAATAATAAAATTAATCAAATTTTAAATTTAATTAAAATTTTTATATTTTGTAAATTAATTAAACATTTTTGATAAAATAATCAATTTTTAAATTTTAAATTTTTATTTTAAAAACCAAAATTAAAATAATAAATAATAAAATTAAAATATGTGTCACGATTTAAGTGTCATGCATGTAACATAAATAAAATTTAATTTTAAAATTTAATTTTTATCTTAGAAATTAAAATTAAAATTAAAATAATAAAAATAAAATTAAAATATTTATCATGGGCCTGACTTAAGTGTTAGGCGCAGGACACAAATAAAATCAATTTTTAATTTTTAATTTTTTATCTTAAAAATTTTATTTTAAAATTTTAAAATTTAAATAATAATAAAAATCAAAATATGTGTGTGATATAAATGAAAGCAATTTTAATTTTTAATTTTTCTCTTAAAAATGTTATTTAAAATGTGACACATTTTATTTTTTATTATTTTAATTTTAATTTTTATCTTAAAATATAATTTAAAAATTAAAATTAATAAAATAAAATGTCACCAGCGTGGCTTAAGTGCCTGTGACACATTTTTTTATATTTATATTTTAATTTTTATCTTAAAATTTTTATTTAAAAATTTTTAAATTAAAATAAAATTTATTTAAAATTAAAATAATATTTAAATTTATTTAAATAAAATTTTTAAGATAAAAAATTAAAAAAATATTTTAATTTAAAAAGTTTTAAATAAAAAAAAACAAAATGTGACGCAGATGCTTATGTTATCCCGTGACACATTTTATTTTTTTAATTTTAATTTTTTAAATAATACTTTTAAGATAAAAATAATAAAAAGCAAAATGTGTTATATTTTAAATAAAATTTTTAAATAAAAAATTGAAAATTAAAAATTGCTTTCATTTGTTTCACACATATATTTTTATTTTTTATTATTTTAATTTTACTTCTTAAAATAAAAATTAAATTTTATTTGTGTTACAGGCGTAAAACTTAAGTCATGTTTGTGACATAATTTTATTTTTTATCATTTTAATTTTTAAAATAAAATAAAATTTTAAAATTTAATTAATTTGTCAAAATTATTTAACTAATTTATAAATTATAAAAAATATTAAATTAAGTTGTATTGGAAGCAAAAGAAAATAAATCTTTATGCAGAACATAAGTTTGGCTGATGAGCCATCAAAATTGGAAGACTAAGAGAGTTGTGAATTTTTTTAGAGTTAGGCAGAGTGGAGGTGTACAAAAGGTCCGGACTCATATAGAAGAGCACTAAAAACGATGACGGTCCAGAAGAACTACTGAGTGCTTCGCCTTTGACACGTAGAGCCTTCTTGGAAGACATGTAAGGTGGACACGTACTTTAAGCTTGCAAAATTTATACATAACTATAAATTGATAACAATATAAGAACCACACTAGATCAGCTCCAGATAAAGGAGCAAGGATAACTATAAGAGTGATGGAGAGGGCTAAGGAGTTCGGAAAGGAGCAAAGCCAACAACGCAAGGCTGAGAGAAAGCCTGAGGATATTGATCATGAAAACGGTAAGCGAAGCACAGAAGAAGGTATCCCAGTTGTGGATAGTCCTTACGTGAATTACAAGGACTTGGAAGATTACAAGTTCAAGGCTTATGGAGGCGAAGGTCATCAACAACCAGAGTCTGGTTGCCGTGGAGCTGGCGCCACCGACGCTCCTACTCCTTCGGGCTCTGCCGTCCCCGGTCGTTCTGAAGCGGAGGCAAATCCTGCGGGTGCTATCAGACGCCAGGGTTTTAGCTAAAATCATTAGTGTATGTTTGGAAAAGATCATTTCCTTGAATCTTTGGTCGTGCTCTGCGACCTTGTACTTGGTTCTGTTTACGGGGTAATAAAGAAAGAGCAAATATGATAACTTTTGCTCAGAAATTGGATCTTTAAACTTGTGAAGAAATTTCGTTCCCCCGTTATTTTATTTACAAATTCGAAATGAAATTTTTAAATAATGCCTAAATTACTATATCTTCAATTATCAAATTATTCTTACAATTATCAATATTTTAAAAATTATATCGTTAAATTACAAGATAAGAAAGTTCTGATATTAAAGGTTGAATAAATTTGACAATTTTGAAATATGATTGGAACATGCTATTACAAAATATTGTAAAATAAAATTTTATTTATTTATTTTAATTTATAAAAACTTATTAATTTCAAAATTTTTACAATTACTGAATTTTTAATTCAAAATTTTTATAATAAAATCAATTGTTTTTAATTTAATATTTCTTACGTTATTAAATCAGGTCGAGATTCGAGAAGGCTGCCTTATTAATATCCCAATTTATAGATCTTTTGGATGGAAAAATAAGGTCCAATGAAAAGAATAATTATTGATTTGGGCCTCGATAGTTGAAGGTGAAATGGATTAATTGAAGCCTAGTCCAGCATGAGCGGATCCAATTTAGCCATTAATGTTCCCGTGAAACCTTTATCTTATTTTTAAGAGTTGGAATTAGGGTTTCAAAATTTATAATTCATATTTATTTTAGACTTCTCTGCAATTTGAGTTGGTCTTTGAAAGTTTTTATAAGAGTTGAATTTAAATTTTATAGCATCGTTCAATTCTTGATGAATTATTTTAAATATATTAATTAAATAATATTAATTTGTAGAGATTTTGTGTTATAGAGATTTTGTGTATCATGAATTATATTGGTAGAAAACTCAAATACGCGTAGAACTTGTTTGGCAATTAGCGAATTATATTAGCTGGTAGATGATTCTATCAGAGGTTAGTTAACAATCAACAAACAACAGATTAATATTGATGATTTTACTAGTGGATAACATTAGCTGTTTATTTAAAGTTGTTTGGTAAAATTATTTGTTTAATATTAACTGTTTATGTATAAAATAACGAGAGGAGGACATGACTATAAAAAAATTTATAAGGGCATAAATATTATATATTAGTATTTCTTTGAATATTATCATAAGAACTGATCATAAGAATTGATTAAAATTATATTTACAAGAAGTTAAATTCTACTTAATGACAGTTTTGAAACAAAGTTAAATTTGTATCCCGCGAGAAGGGGAAAGGGAGGGGATAAACTTATTTTCTCTATCTCTATCTCTTTCTCTTTTAGCAACATGAATAATTTTTAATAACTTTTAGACACAATCATTTTTTTCCCTTAATTTCTCGTCTGTTGGAGCAAAATGTTCATCATATGAACATTTTTAAAAATAACGGATTGAGGTTAGTCTGCTAACCTAATTAGCTTATTACTAAATAGAATTACCAGCGGATTGATGCGGTAAACAACCAAATATCTCTTAATAAACATTTACCAAATTACAAGGCCATTGTTTAGAATTTTGGCAGCCTTACATATCTGAGTAAATAATTATAATTTTGAGTACGTATCCTAAACAATCAGTCAATAGTAATAACATCAGCCTTTTGATTCAGATTCGGAGATTGAAGAAACGAAAAAGGGTAAGAAGCAAGTGTTTGTCACTATAGTTCTTCTAAGCTCTCCCTCTTCCTTTCCATCCGTATCATCCTCAACCATATAAGGCCAATCTATTTCTTGCCTAATGGAGAAAACATCCTCTCATCCACAAAGCCTGTAACGAAACGCATCTTTTAGTTAGTCACTTCCTTTTTTAATACATCCCGCAATCTCCACGTTTTTAACACTCAAAATCCTTTGCGTATCCAATTCTAACACACAATATCAGATACTGTTAGAATATATTTTATATATTCTTTGTTTTGGTTTTGGCATTTTAAATTGGACATATAAGATAAGTGGAATTATCATATGGATAATCTTTTAGTTGTGAAAGAATCCTATCTTGGATTGAAGCCTATCTTAAGAAGAGTTGTGACACATCATGTGTATCTTGAGAAGGTTTGATTGCTTGCTGGATTTTTGGGGTTAGGATTAAGTGAATTAATTTCTGTATACGTGTGGGGCTCTTCAAGCAAAAATAACGTGTAAGTCTTGATTAGGTGCATTAAGTTAATATGCAGATTTTTGTTGGCGTTAAGAGAAAAGGCATGTGTTAATTGGATTTTGAAAAAGAAACGAAGGCGTTGTTTTGGTGAAAAAAAAGATATAAA